>JAYKAV010003206.1:55478-223401 GCA_035582835.1 Phoebastria nigripes | reverse complement strand
TCCCCGTGGTCAAAAAAGCCAAAATTCTGCCGGTGGCACCAGCCCCTGAGCCACGTGTTGATCAGGCGTGTTTTCCTGTCCCTGTCAGTATTCTTCCCTGCCACTGAAGGGATTGAGGAAAACACTACCTGTGCTCCTGATCCTTCAACTGATCGCCCCAGTGCCCTGAAGTCCCTTTTGATCGCTTCTGGGCTTCTCTCCGCAACCTCGTCGCTGCCAGCCTGTATAACCAATAGCGGGTAGTAGAGGGCCGTACCAGACCGGGGAGTTTCCTAGTAATGTCTCTAACTCGGGCCCCAGGGAGGCAGCAGACTTCCCTGTGGGATGGGTCCAGTCGGCATATCAGGCCCTCCGCTCCCCTCAGAAGAGAATCGCCTACAACAATTACCCTCCTTTTTTTCTTAGCTGAGGCAGTCATGATGCGTGGGGCTGGCCGCCTCACCCTAGGCAACCCCTTGGATGGASCTTCATCTACWTCCTSATTTGCCTGGCCCTCGAGTTCCAGAGCCCCATACCTGTTGTGTAAGGGCAACTGGGAAGGKGAGGGAGGCCGGGCAGGGGTTCGCCTGGCACCCCGAGTACGGACCTGTTTCCTTTCCCTGTCGTCTCTTAGGTCCCCTCCTTCTGCCTGGCGGCAAGAGGGCAGGGGATCCTCTGCTTCATGCGGAGCCTCCATCTGCTCCCTTTGCCTCAGGGATGGCAGGGTGTGGCTCCACCAATCTATCTCCCTCTCACACTCCCTGATACTCCTTAACCTTTCCACTTCCTCTCTCAGCTCTGCCACCAGGCTGAGCAGATCATCCACCTGGTCACACTGCACAAAGGTGTTGTCTCTGCTGCCCTCCGGTACAAGGGACAGGCTCAAGCACTCCCTGCAGCCGGAGACCTGGACAGCTGTACGCTTGTGCGAGGGCTCCGTCTGGGTCGCCACATTCCTTCTGACAACGGCTTTTGGCCGGGTAGAAACCATAGCTAGGTCCTCTTCTGGGAGGGGGATGACCACTAGTTGAGTTGGCCTCTAGAGCCAGGAGGGGGGCTGCGCCCCGCCCGCTCGCTTTCCCTGCACGCCCTGCCTGCGCCATCTGCCGCGCCACACTCTTCTGACGCGCCACGTCCTGTTTGCCCGCCCTGTTCGCCGCGCTCCGGGTCGCTCGCGCTCCCTGGGGGCTGCTCTTGTATGTGAGGGGGTTGGGCCGCCGTCCCTCCCGTCCCCGCCGAGTCAGAGCTGCCGCTCGCCAGGAGCTCACTCCTCCGGCTCGGGGAGGGGGGGGGACTGGGGCTCCCTCTCTCTCCCTGGGCTTTTGCCTTCACGGGTTTTTGCCTTCGCGGTTTTTGCCGCGGTTTTGCCACTTTAGGAAAGGTCCCCCGTCGCGATCCTCCGCTCCAGAGCCCTTCGCCTCGGTGGCTTGATGTTTGACTGTTTGAGGATACTAGTGGATGAAAAGCTGGACATGAGCTGGCAATGCGCGTTTGCAGCCCAGAAGGCCAACTGTACCCTGGGCTGCATCAAAAGAAGCGTGGCCAGCAGGTCGAGGGAGGTGATTCTGCCCCTCTACTCCGCTCTTATGAGACCCCACCTGGAGTACTTGTGCCCAGCTCTGGGGTCCCCACTACAAGAAAGACATGGACCTTGGAGCGGGTCCAGAGGAGGGCCATGAAAATGATCAGAGGGCTGGAAGACCTCTCCTATGAAGAAAGGCTGAGAGTGTTGGGGTTGTTAAGCATGGAGAAGAGAAGGCTCTGGGGGGACCTTGTTGTGGCCTTTCAAAACTTAAAGGGGGCTTATAAGACAGACAGACAGACACAGACTTTTTACCAAGGCCTGTAGTGAAAGGACAAGGGGCAATGATTTTAAACTGAAAGTGATTTAGATTAGATGTAAGGAAGAAATTTTTTATGATGAGGGTGGTGAGACACTGGAACCAAGTTGCCCAGAGAAGTTGTGGATGTCCCATCATTGGAAGTGTTCGAGGTCAGGTTGGAATCTTGGAGCAATCTGATCCAGTGACTCTGCCCATGGACTAGATGATCTTCAAAGAGCCCTTTCCAATCCAAACCATTCAATGGTTCTATGAATTACATCAGTAAACTGCCTTTTCGTGCATCTCCTCTGTAGGATTTACACTTAGCACATATTGTGTCATGGAAGTATGATTCTTGGATAGGTGAGTCAGCAAATATGTGAAGGTGTTCCCATTTCTGGTAACCTGAAATCTATGGACTGGCTGAGACTCTCAAAAAACAATTTGCAACACCAGCAAAGAGAATTATTTCAGCTTCATAGAGAAATCGTATGTGTTAGAGTTGGAAGAGATCATCATTGTCAAGGCAACATCTGCACTAGAAAAGAGAAGGGTATCTGTGAGCTTGCTTACTTGCAAAGCTACGTTTGCCACACCCAAATATTTTGCAAAGCAGGTTCCAGAAGCATCTGTAGTTTGGCCATGACCAGTCCTAGCCTGAAGAGTAGAGTTGCCCGCAGATCTTCCTTTCCTGATCTGCTCTGCCCTCCCACCCCCTTTGTGTCACAGCATCTCACTCTTCCTCAGTCTATAAAGTATCTGTCTTTGCTGATCCTGCTTTACCACTGCTTGTGAGTCTTCTGGCATTCTCAGTAATTAGCTGACAATTTCTGTTACTAGTTTTTAGTAAATCATATTACTGCCTCCTGATTCTGCATCCCATATGTTTTTTTTGTGAACCTTTTCTCCTGTCTTATTTTCAGCTACTGGCCACAACTCTAGCTTCTCCATCTTGTCCGTCTGCTGTAACCCTCCTTCCCCCACAGCTCACACCATGGAGCACACAACCATGTGACCTTCAACTGTGGTATCTCCTTGCATCAGATTCATGTTTTTCATGCCCACAGTGCTTATCAACTGATTTAGGAATGATGGTATGGTTGAGAACAGATGGAGTTCCTTATTCCTTATGTAGTCTTATATATGCTAAAGATGGCCTTGGCTTTTCAGGGGCAGTGGCATTGCTATAGCTTTTGTCCAATTCTAGCCTTTGCTAACCTTGGTAGGTTTAGATTGCTTCATTTAACAGCATAAGGATCTTCCCTTGTCAATTACTGCATCCACAAAGCTCTGTACTTTTTCAAACATGCGAATACAATGTGAGTCATCAGTTCTAAAATACATATTTTGCCTAACACAGTCTTATGTGCTGGCTTTTGCAGTGGATTGCACTGTGCCACTTACACTCTACTATGTCTCACAGTGCAGTTTCCCTTTCTGAAAAAACTCGTGTACCATCAGGCTTCTGGTAGCTAGAAACAAATTTAGCAGATTTTCATTTTGAAACTAACAGCTGATGGACAACTTGGGAGAGGTAAAGCACCATCCTGGCACCACTAGAAGAGTCTAAGTCAACAGCTGTGCAGATACCCAATGGGGACAGCAGAGGCTGATGGTATGTTTTATGTCAGATAAACTGTGTTAAGCTACCTGGTTGCATGTTGTGTTGACTTACTAGCATATAAACCTTTCCTCCAAGCTTTGTTAGCCCACTTTATTTCAGGTTTACTTCCAGCTAAAGATAGCCTCATGGTAGCTCATTTTGCTGTAGCAATTTGATCAGGTATTTCAGCTACTGTAGTGGAAGAGGGTACCATGTTTGATAGACATGGTGAACCTTCTTACTGCAGCAAGGATTAGAGGAAAGATTTGTGGTTACTCCATTCACCAAGCCCAGTAAGGGTGCCACTGGGAGGTCTGGCAAAGAGACAGCAGGAATAAGTAGAGGATTTTTTTCAATAATGTTTCCAATATCTCCCCAATTTCTTGCAGCCATTTATCCCTCACCTCGCCCTTATTTCTTCTCACACTTCATATGTGACATTAACAGTTTGCACACACACATCCCAGTAATTTCCCCACTGGTATATTCAGCTGCATTTGTACTTTTTTATTTTATGCATACAACAATAACATAGGCAACTATAACTGTGCTTCAGCTAGCAGGAGTAACTACCAACTAGATTTCTCAAACCACTGATTTCCTGTTTTGCGTAATTACCCTGTCTTTATACCACAAATGATCTTTCATATGTGGTGATGCTGTAGCAGAAAAGATGCAATAAACCTCAAATAGCACCACTCACTGATGTCAATCCATCCTGGAATCATAGTAATGTCTGCTGGTGTGGCCTTGGGAAAGCTGTATTGGGTCAGCAGTATTACCCGAGATGTCAAACTGGTTTGTCTGTATGATTTGGTAAGTTCTTTTAGATGTAATAACATTGCTATTTGAATAGTTTTGCTAGAATGGCTCCAAACTGAAAACAGGATGATTTTCTGTGTTGGTGTTGCTTTTACATTTGCTGCTGCTGCTCTTACGTGCAAGAAGCTGGTAGGGTTTGGGGAAGCATAGTTTTGAGTGTATCCTCCTTCTTTCTTTGGCTTAAAGCACCTGTGTCAAATCTATGGAGAGAAACAGTGAGATAGAAGGAACTTCATGGGGTATCTCCCAGGACATTTGTCATGGAGGACTGTGCTGAGGGATGCCTGAACCCAGTCAAATTGCGGTCCTGGGTGTTGTCATGAGCTCAGTTGGTGCTGGCAGGCCATGGGTTAAGTGTCAGAGGAAATGCTGCAGCACACTCACTGTGCAAGATCATTAGAGCTCCTTTGCATCTCCAGAGGAATGTACACTAAGTGAGGTGCCTGAAGCATGCAGAGAGGCAGGCACCCAGAGGTTTGCAGAAAGGCAAAAGGTGTATTCTAGCAGGAGGACCCTTCATACACATGAAAGGTTCTGGGATGAGTGGGGGAAGCAATACATGAGTGCCCTACACTTAAGGTGGTGGTAAGATAGCCTACAGGAGGATCCCACTGCAAGAGCACAATATCCCAGAGAAAGTCAGCAGACAAGAACAAGTGAGAAAGTCGTGAGGTGGATGGATTAGCCTCTCATTGTTCTGAAATAGACAATACCATGTACTAATGTCTATTTGATTTTATCAGAAATAGTCTGTTTGATACTGCAGCATTGAAAACAGTGACACGCCACAGAACTGCTGCACCCCCTGGAGCTTCATCTCTGAGAGGCACGTGGAGATCTGCCTTTGTGCAACCCAACATTTCTAGTGGCAGTGAGCTTGCTGCAGGTTAGCCAGCTGCATGAAAAGCATCCAGTCAAGAAAACAGGTATCCAAGTGTTTTTGAGTCATGTGGTGTTACAGATAGGAAGTTAGGTAAAAATAAAAACACTTGAACTGAGGTTGTCTGATATGCTTAGAAAAGCATGTCAGAGTAAGAAAAAGAATATGCAGCATTAAGGAAAAAAACTGAGCTCCTTTCAGGTACAGGAACTGATTAAATCTTTTAGACAGGACTGAGTTTGCGTGGCCAGGAGAAACATATTCACCGAACCATGTTTGCTAGAGTTTGGAGGATGTTTGGGTTTTTTGGAGAGGGGGGTTATAGGGAGATTATGGGCACAGAAGTTAAGAAGCAATTCAGAGCTTATTTGAGTACTAGGAGGCTGGACCATCCTGTAGTCTTGTTCAAGTAACTGAAGATAAACTGCTCAGTCCAAGAGCTGAGGCCAACAAGCGAAACAAGGAATGGAAGTCATTTTTCATGCAACAGACTAGTAATGAAATGAGATACATAGCATAATGTTTGTATGGCTTACCATCTTAAAAAAAAAAGACCCTTAACAGTTAGCTGTGATAGTTTTGCATAGTAATTATAAAGTATTTCTTTAAAAATTCATATAATAATCATGTTAATTGAAAGAGGTAATTACGCAAACTGGTGCTGCTAGAACATGTGGCTTTGCAACATCTGAAGTATTAGTTCTCTTACAACTTGCTCTTGCTCTGCAATTTACTGACCTGCTGTTGATCATAGGCCATATCCCTTCTGTGTACAGAGGGTTATTACTACTCTTTTGCAACATATGCTTCCTTTCTACCTAAATCTAGTCCAACATGGAGAGCCAGGAGCACTTTGGGCCTGTATGATTTCAAGATGTGAACCAGTTTGCCTGGCCTTTTTACATTTTGCTATGTAATTTTCCTTCCAAAGAGCAAGGTCAAATTAAAAAAATCTATTTACTGCAAACTGCCCTTCATCTTCCTCTGTACACTATTGGCAGCTTGACGCAGCATCAGCAGATTTAAGGAGACATAACAGGGAAAGGAGGTTGCAGAACATGGAAGGAAATGATTGCTCTTAATGTTTAAGACTTCAACATGGAGAATGATCAGTTAGCAACAAAAGGAGGAAATGCAGTTGAGAACTACAACTGATACAGCATCAAGAAATAAAGATGTCAACTTTGGTCTTGGATGATTGCTCACTAAAATAATTACTAAAATAATTCTATCACCAGACCATCTGTCTGTGTTATTAATGGGGTGTCCGGTTCAACAAATGAATGGTGTTAGCATAATATTTAGTGAGCTTCTGCAATGCACAAAGTCATTAACTGTACATTAACTGTACATAAAAGGATAGGAAATCATATAACTTTTGTAGGGTTTGACATTTACTGACCAATATCAATACCATATGCTGAGAAAGTCACAGAGAACACAACACAAATATTCATTGCAGTAATGTATTTGTAGGTCATCCAATTCTGCATACCCTCATTTTTGTGTAAAGTCCTCAACAAGTCAAGTTTCATCAATTTATTAATAGAAGAAGAGCAAAACAAACAGAGAGTTGTTGCACAACTTGAACTTACCCCAAGGGACTCGGGCAGGGGGGAAGAACCAGAAGCACAAGCCTTCAGGTTAACCAAAGGACACTGTGAAAATGTTAACTGCTGAATTCATCCTAAGGTAGCAGGTGGAAGTGCTATTTTGCAAGAACTCCATGCCTGAAGTGAAAGGTATAATCTGTCCTAATCCGTTATGAAAAGAACTGATGATCTGCTTTGGCAAATCTTTCTCAGGGTATCAGAAATTTGGAACACAGACAAGATTTGCTCATGCTGATTAAGGAGCATATTCCTTGGGAATCCATGTGTACCAAACACCCCTGGGCTGCCCGCCTTCCTGGGGATTGCCTCAGAAGTGGGATTTTGTAGTTGATCTCTCCAAAGTAAGCCCATAGTTTTGCTTCTGATGGATTTTGCAGGAACTGATGCCAAGGGGAATCTCGGCATCAAGTGTCTTAGATCACAGTGTCCCTGAGCTTCAGAAACACAGCTGGGTCTGTTGCTGATACATGACAGCTTGGTTGCTGGAATTTCTGCCCTCAGTTCATGGACTAGTAGGTAGATGGGAAATGGAAAGATACACTTCCATTTTGATCTTGTTTTAGGACCTGGAGAAAAAAATGATCCAAAAGATGGCTGAGAAGACTGTACACAGACACACCAAGCCTCTGCTGTGCTGTGTCCACTGGATGAGGCAAAATGCCTCAATCAGTGGAAGGCTTCGAGCCTACCTAGGAACTGCACTAGCTAGGCAGATGGTAGCAATTCAATAGCTAATGCTTTCTGGGGAGATGGAGGGGGCATTCCCTTCACCACACTGTGCATCTGGCTGTGTCTCAGAGCTGCAGTTTCATAACACAAAACCTTCAATAGCAAAGTGAGTTCTACATACTCCCATTCCTCCTCCTCCACTTTGTCTTCCCCCCTCCCAACATGGTGTGCTGCCCTCTTGGTAGTGGCAGGGGTCACAGATTGTTGCCAAGCTGAACCAATTTCCTGACAGTTGTGGCAATGAGAGCACAGAGCAGAACAACTAAGGCCAATATTGCTGCCAAATTCCTCTCCTTGTGACCCAACAGACAGATCTGCCTTGCTGCCAGATGGTACTGCTGGTAGACTGGGGGAAACCTGGTGAGATTGCCATCTCTAAGCTCTTTCTTAGAGACTTACATAATGTTCATGGATGCTATTAATGTTGCAGAAAGTGTTGAATCTTTTACAGTCCTGCTGAAGCTCTGTGGCACCGCCATGACATTAGGTAATATCCTTCCACCCCAGAGATATTACTAGTCCTGGCATTGCTATTAGGTGAATGAGACTTGAGTGCTTTTCTCCTCAGATGAGGTTGTGCAGGACAGCGTCACTGTGGCAAAAATGGACTGCAAATGTTGACAGCAGATGGACTGCATAAGGCACATTGCTCAAACAGGGAGAGTGCCTTGCTTGGCATCATCCTTTCTGCCCCATAGGTACTAATATCCATGGAAGCCAGACTCTGTGAGAAGGAAAGTGGTGTTAGGAGGATATTTCATTTGAAAGTGCAGTTTCCATGTGAATTGTACATGAATGACGTTATTTCACTGACAGGGCATCTAAATTATGGCAGATTAAGATGTAGATGTAATGGTTTGTGTTTGAATAGGAGCAAGGCAGGAGTTTACATCCTGACCTTACTTGATAAGACAGGGAACTGTTCCTCTGTATGGTTGACCTAAGTATATGCAGCTGTGGCTGCCATTATTACATGGTACTTTACAACATCTTACACCTCAGGTGGTAGGTAAATGGTACCTACCTACCTGCTACTATTTCTGGACTCTTCTTCCCAAAAGCTGCTCTGTGGGTTGTTATCTACCACAGCTTAGTGGGGCAATTTCCATTTCCCTGGAAATTTTCTGGGGAGAGGTATTATGTGCCTTTTGTGTAGCAACTCCAGCTGCTGTACTTTGGCCCCTGAAAGACAACCATCTGTTACTCAGGCAAGAAGCGCCTGCTCTGTGATTGGCAGTGTTGAGCAAGTATACAAAGAACTGATAAACAGCAGACTATCATGGATAAGCAAAGGGCAGAAGATACAAAGAACACCTGTTCTTCAGAAAATCTCAGTTCCCAATGAATGCACGTCAATTTCAGTGCTACCTTTGCTGGGCTGTCCTAGGACAATGTTGTTGATACAACAGATGCGTCAACGATCTGGTGGACAAGCAAAGTAGAAAAACAGGAAGTGAAATCAGAATATTGTCATAAATAGAGGTAGATGGGAAAAGATAATCCCGAAAAAAATAACGAACTTCCCCTTATTGCTAGTTACAGGGTTGTCTGCAGCAAACAGAACATATGGCAGAAAGAATCTTGTGGCTGAAGCCCAATAATAAGAGAAAAGGAAGAGAAGAAAAAACCAAAGTCAGTACAAGACAGGGAGAGTGGGCATGTGAAATGCATAGATAACACCACGAAACAGAAGTTCTACATTTCCTAGCCCTAAGTGGCAATCCCTGTCCCAGCTGCATATCCAGACTATATGCTTACATTGAAACTTGCTGCCTCTTCCTAGCTGTCTTCTCCCAATCAAACCACATGAAATCAGTCCTGCTTGATCTGAGCATCTCCATACTGGATATGCAGCCTAGATCCTGTCTGGGACTTAGAACACCACGTGCTAGAGAATCCCTCTCCTCCCTGTGAAAGGAGTATCCCCTGAGCCATTGCAAGGCTGCGTGGGCCATGGCGTGGCTCAGTGTCATAAGCTAGCAGCCATGGGAGAATGTATTTTCATCTTGAATGCTGTGTGTAGTACCTAACGTATTTCTTCACATTCGCTTTGAAGTCCAGCTTGTTTCCTCCCTGTAAAAAATGTAGCTGTTGCTTTTTCTCTTGCTGACATTGGAGGAGCAAAAGAACACAGATTGTTTTGGTGAGCTAGATCTGCCCTGTGAAAGCATCTTCCCATGGATAACTTCTACCATTTAGGAGGGACTATGGCTTTTGCAAAACTCACAGCCTCCTTAACCTTTCTTACCTGGAAAGAGACACAGCGGTGGACTGTTCTAACCATGACCAAAGGGAGCAGGACATTGTCTTTCTCTGTATAGGTACAGTCCTCTGTTTTTGCAGAGTGAACTACAAAAATCTCCTCCTTGATTTGAAAGTAATTGTCTTTGGCTGTACCACATATGAGACAGTTCTTCTAAGGATACTGTGCAAATGTGGTGCTGCAGCTGGTCTCCTGAAAAGGGTGATTATACTTATTTTTAAAAAAGCAGTATTATTTATGTAGCAGTAACAGCGAAATCCAAGCATTAATCAAATATACTACTCAAGGTATAGGTATATAATACCATGAGGCTGTTGCTGCATTGTTGGCTCTGATGGCCACAGTCTTTGGTGCGTTTTGGTTTCTGAGGCTGAGATGGCCAGTCTTGAGAGCTCTTTGACAAGGGAAGCCAGAACTGACGCAAGTGTCTGCTCTTTTCCCCAAGCTCTGGTGTGTCACTGGCATTTATACAGACTGTTCTGTAGGCCAAGACCAGCGTCATCCAAAGGTATGTCTCAAGGCTACAGCCCAGGGCCTTCAACATGCAGGATGACCCTGGCAAGAGCAGGGGTTGCTGCTGGATAAGAAGGCTGCAGGGCCCCAGGCAGAGCACTGTAAGGGAAAGATGTAGTGAGGGCCAGACACATCCAGCTTGGGCTTGTGAAAACCGGATGCAGGCTCCCTCTGTCCTGGGCTGATGCCTGGGATGCTTCCTGGGGCAGATGTGCCACTGTGCAAGCTGGGGTGTGTGGAGGATATCAGCTGAGGGTGCCAGGGCAGCTGTGGAGTTCTGATAGCTCCCTGGGACTGCTCTGCAGAGCCCCACACGACAGGGTGGTGACTCTTCAGACATGGGGTGACTGTTCAGATCACTCTATGTCTCACTCCAGTTTGGTATTTTTACTGGTCACTGGATTAAAAACTGAAATAAACCTCATGGCAAGAAACAGAAATTTGAAAATAACTTGCTTTTTCTTCTTTGGTAATTGAGCTGTTTGTGTCTGAGTCAGCTGTTGGTGTCTTCATGTATATCAATATATACTAGTTTCTTTGCTTACTCTAATGTGATGACTGTGATAATGCATAATAATCATTGGATTGCCCTATACTAAATTCTAAATCTTTTCCCCCACTTCTGTATCATCAGACTTAAAATGCATGTGTATCCTTGACCTCACTGTTTCCTTTTCAGCTTGTGCAAGGGAAAGATGACCTGAACTTCTGGTGTGTCAGTCTCTGCAGTTCTTCCTTTAACATAAGAAAATAAAGACTAATTCTGTAAAGCTGCAAAAAAGTAAATTCTAGGGACACCTGTCTGTATTTTGAACCCTGAAGTGATCTTGCTTTCCTTGAACCACTGCAGCACAACAGTTAATTGCAGTTTTGTCTAAAGTAAACTACTGAGGCAAAAGTGTATGTCTTACTTTAGAATAGAAAATAATAATTCCAGTTGGAAGGGACCTACAACGATCATCCAGTCCAACTGCCTGACCACATCCCAGCTGACCAAAAGTTAAAGCATGCTATTAAGGGCATTGGCCAAATGCCTCTTAAACACTGACAGGCATGGGGCATCGACCACCTCTCTAGGAAGCCTGTTCCAGTGTTTGACCACCCTCCCAGTAAAGAAATGTTTCCTAATGTCAAGTCTGAACCTCCCCTGACACAACTGTGAACCATTCTCATGTGTTGTGAGGGACTGAAAAGTCAACTAATTGTCTCAAAGCTTGCTTATGTATACTCACCTGGTGGGGCACGGTGATGTCATGGAACCTGGCGATGTTGCAGCTTGCAGAGGAAACTTGGGCAAACCCGCTGTGGTGATAGACCATTGAGCACCACCAAAACAGGATGCCGACCATTAGCTGAGCTGAGCCAGCCACCCGCCAAAAGGTACACAGTTTCCTGCCATGCGAAGACCGCATGATAGGCGAGACTTAAGGCACGTGGACAGTGCATGGGACATACGCGCATGTGCCAGACTGGACGGCGCCCTATAAAAGGACTGTGGAGACAAGCCGAGGTGTGCACCCACCACCGAAGAACTGAAGACAGAGGACCGACCGGACGCCGCTGGATCCATGGTGATGACTATCCTTTGCTTATCTTTCCAAATGCTTGCTTAGTTTCCTCCTAACTTTTCTCTTCCTATCTCTCCTATCACTTGACTCTGGTTGGAACAATAAAACGGACTGGTTGGTGACATTTGGCCTCGTTTGTGCCTTAATGTCACTCCTGGGATCATTACGAACCTTTCCTGAGTCCAAACTCGGACCAGAACCTAACACGTGTCCTGTCACTGTGTACCAGGGAGAAGACATCAGCACCTCCCTCTCCACTTCCCCTCCTCAGGAAGCTGTAGAGAGCAATGAGGTCGCTCCTGAGCCTCCTTTTCTCCAAACTAGACAAACCCAGAGTCATTAGCCACTCCTCACAGGACATGCCTTCCAGCCCTTTCACCAGCTTTGTTGCCCTCCTCTGGACACATTCAAGTGCCTTAACATCCTTTTTAAATTGCAGGGCCCAGAACTGCACACAATACTCAAGGTGAGGCCGCACCAATGCTAAATACAGCGGATAATCACCTCTTTTGACTGGCTGGTTACGCTGTGTTTGATGCACCCCAGGATGCAGTTTGCCGTCTTGGCTGCCAGGGCACGCTGCTGACTCATATTGAGCTTAGTGTCAACCAGCACCCCCAGATCCCTTTCTGCAGGGCTGCTCTCCAGCCACTCCTCTCCCAATTTATGCTTGTGTGCAGCATTCCTCTGTCCCAGGTGCAGAATCCAGCATTTGGATTTTTTAAATTTCAACCCATTAATCATTGCCCAATGCTCCAATCTATCTAGATCCCGCTGCAAGGCCTCTGATCCCTCGAAAGAGTCAACAGCACCTCCCAGTTTAGTATCATCAACAAACTTGCTAATGATGCATTCAACTCCTGCATCCAGATCATTGATAAAAATATTGAACAGGACTGGCCCTAGAATTGAGCCCTGAGGAACACTGCTGCTGAGTGGTCGCCAGCCAGATGTAGCCCCATTCACTACAGCCCTTTGAGCCCTGCCATTCAGCCAGTTCTTCACCCAGTGCACCATGTATCTGCTCATCTCACAGCTGGACAACTTGTCCAGAAGGATGCTGTGAGGGACAGTATCAAAAGCCTTACTAAAATCCAGAAAAACAACATCCACCGCCTTCCCTTCATCCCCTAGGTGGGTGACTTTATTGTAGAAGGATATCAAATTAATTAAATAGGACTTTCCCCTTGTGAACCCATGTTGGCTGTGCCTGATGATTGCATTGTCCTTTAAATGCCTTTCAACAGTAGCCAGTATAATCTTCCCCATAATTTTTCCAGGTACTGAGGTTAGACTAACAGGTCTGTAGTTTCCTGGGTCTTCCCTCATGCCCTTCTTGTAAATTGGAGTAATACTGACTAGCTTCCAGTCAGACCTCCCCAGCCTCCTGAGACCTTTGGTAGATGGTTGAGGACCGGGCAGCCCAAGGTCTATCGTCAGTATTAAAGACTGAGGCATAAAAAGCATTGAATGCCTTTGCTTTTTCTTCATCCCTATTTGTCAGGGATACTTTACTTTTCGGTGTTTTAAAACGTGTATGTTGAAAGGGTTTGCCAGTACACAGCCAACTCAGTAACACTACAAGGAAAGTAGTTCTCATAATGTCAGTTTGAAATAATTCTGACACTTCTTTAATGCATACCATCTTTCCACAATGCTGCAGACAGTATATTTTGAAAAGTATATGTTTGAGAGTATACTTTGCTAAAAATTAGCAAGAAACGTATACCTCAATAGATTTCCGATAGCCTAGAATAATTTTCTGTACTTTAAAATGAAATAGTGAGCTATTAAGCCACAAAAGAATTCCTGCTTTCATTTACTTTCTTAATGAAAATGTTAAAACACAAAGAGGATTCAGTGTCAGTTAAATTAGGAACTTCAAAATTTTATTTGTTTTTCGGGAAAATAAAACTTGAACATGAAAATCGAACTGATGTAGCACTAAGACACTTTCTAATCTTTTGTAAAATTAGGTTACTTAAAATATACAGACACATGCAAAAGATTCCAGAAGGTTCGCTTGACCCAGAATAAAATAGGGCTTCCGTACACAATCCCTCTGCAAATGGTTAATCCTGAAGAAAACCAAACCAAAATAAATTCTGATTTCTGCAGTAAAAATTCTTTCTCTTCTCAAGTGAGAGGAAAGGGTGGCTTATATTGAAAGCACCCCAGTTTGATACAGGATTCTTGGCTTCAGCCTTATTTAACATTCACTCCTTGTGTGGCAGGGATTCAAAGCTGTTTGATGTCCACAGATGTTGTGTAACTGCCATTCCAAATTACTGTCCTCAATGTCTTTGCCAAAGTGGTGATTCAGTTTTTTTGTAGATGGCGGCAAAAAAAGTCCAGATCCTCACCAGAACCTGTAAACTGTACATGAAAACAGACTTCACTCCTCCCCTTTACTCCTACACTCAAGTATGAAGATGGAGTCAGAGTTTGTATTAGGAATGTTCTATACAAAGAAATAGAGAATGCTATGGCTAAACCAAAGCATGCTGCCAGCTCCACACACAAACCTTGGAGAAATGCACCCCTAGCTTGCAGAAGGTTTATGAGATCCAAAGTCAAGAGGAGGAAAGTGTCATTCTATCTCGAAACTAACAGGTGAAGACTCAGCCCCTTTCTGAGACCACCAGCCCACCCCACCCTTCTTCCCCAACTGGCTTTCATGATGAGACGGTGCTGAAGCAGGAAAATGTTATGACTTCCTGTTTTCTTCTTGATTTAACTCTACTTCTCTCCACTGCCTGTGCTGGAGGATAATTCTTCTTGGCCAAGAACAGCCCGAGGCATGCTCTGAGGCATTTAAACCCTGTTTTGAAAGCTTAACGGGGTTCCCTCCAGAGACATGAATGTGGGAGTTGCATGCAAAGAGCAGGGTCTCTCCTGCTCTTCTGACCTCTCACACCACAGTGCAGCAGCATTTTCGCACAGTGTTAGACAGTGAAGTACCAGGGTGAAAGTACATCTGATTGCATGATATCAGCACCTGACCATCCACTAGTGTTTATGCAAACATTTCAGTTTTATTGTAACTCTCTCCTCTAAACTAAACAATTAAAAACACTAAAAAGCCCAGAAAGTCTAGCTCAGTAAGTTCATTTGCAAAAAGTCACATGTGAAATGGGAAATAATGCCCTAGGTGCAAATTCTAACACTGCAACTCATAAGCCTCAATAATGTCCTTACAGACAAACAAATGAACAGTTGTTTGGGTAGGTAGACTAGAAAGTGGATGGAAAACTGCCTGGATTGCTAGGCACTAAGTGCTGTCATTAGGTGTACAAAGTCCAGGTGGTAGCTGGGTACTAGTGCCATTCCTCTGGGATCAATGCTGAGCCCAATACTCTTTAATGTTTTTATCAACAACGAGGGGAATAGGATGAAATATGCCCTTAGCAAGTTTGCTTTGGTTAGAAACCAGGAAGGGGTGGAGCAGCGGATGAGGAATGATAGAGTGGCAGGCAGGGTTACTCTTCTGAGGGACTGTGACGTGCTGCAGAAATGCACCAGCATAAACCTCACAAAGATCAAGACAGGCTCTGGGCTTATCCAATCCATGAAGTAACTCTGCAACAATTAAGGCTGGGCACCAACAGGCTGGGGAACAACTTTGCCAGAAAAGGAACCAGGGTCCTGGGCTGAGTATCTTCCAACAGTGTGGCCTTGTGGTGATGAAGACCAGCCACACACTTCCCTGGACAAGACACACATAGACTCCATTAAGCAAACCCTCCTGCAGAATCCACCAAGAGAGTAATGGAGCAGAAGCACAGCATGTCCAAAGAGACATGGAAGGAACTGGGCTTGTTCAGCCTCCAGCACTCAGTGCTGTCTACAACTCCCTCATGGGAGTAGATAGAGAAGATGAGGCCAGAACCCTCCATGGAAGGGCACAGTGAAACAACATGGCACAAGTTGTAATGAGGAAAACGTTGATTTGACACTAGGAAAAGTTTTCACTGTGAGGATGGACAAACACCAGAACAGGGTCCCAAGGAGGTTGTGAAATCCTTATCTTTACTCATTTTAAAGCAGGCGCTAGCGCTTTTCTGTGTGTGGGGCTGAGAGTGAATGATCTCCAGATATCCCTAACGATCCTTATAATTCCATGACTCTAGCATGGGGTCTGTACAGGGCATTTTTAGAGAAAGTCTTTCCAAATCCCTGATTATCTCAGCAGCTCTTTGGCAGGCAGGAGATTCCGCCTGCTTTCAGTGGGGCTGCCCTTGCTCCTCAGAGCTCCATGTCCTCATGTATTAATACATTACTGACTCTCAAACTTTCCACTAAAATGCTCGTTTTTAAATCTATTCCTATTTTTTCACCTTTCCTTTTTTTTTTTTTTTTTTTTTGTCAATATTCTGGATTGCTTTTATTCACAAAAAGAAACAAGCAGATAAGAAAAAACCTTATGAATTTGGTTGAATGCAGCTAAGAGTTTTGGCCAAAGAAAGTAAGTAGGTATGCAAACTTTGTAAGAGTGTGAGCATTTTATTTCGTTTTCTATAAATGAGATGTTACACTGGACAACAATCTAATTGAAAAACAGAAGGCGAAAAAACATACCCTGAAGACGAATTGTTCCATTTTTGGATCAGATTAAGTGTTTTGCTCAGCCATAAAACTGAGGGCATTCCTCATCGACGCAGCTGAAATTCCACAGAACAGCCAATTTTCCAGCTCGGGTACCAGACTAAGGCAGCTGCCCGTCCTCCGTGCAGCTCCCACGGCACTGCCGCTGCCTCTCCTCCTCCCCATGCGCACCGGCAGCCAGGCGCAGGTCTTGCCAACATTTACTGCCCGGCACCCACCGCCGAATCGGGGCTCAACCCGCCGCTGCCGCCGTGCGGCCCAGCTCCGGCGGGGGCTGACGCGGGTCGGCCCCGCTCCGCCGCCCGCCCTCTCGGAAGGGCAAGAGGCACGGCGAGGCCGTTGGCGGCGGGCAGCAGCTCACCCGCGCGCCTGCGGACGATACACCTCCCGCCGCCCCTCGCGCAGCCACCCCTTGCCGGGCGAAGGGCGGCACCCGCCGCGCTGCGCTCACGGCGCAGCCCGCCCGCCCGCCCGCCTCGCATCCGGTGCGGCGGCGGCCATGGCGCAGGGGGAGCTGTCGGCCCCGGCCCCGGGGGCGCGGATGTGCGGCGTCCACGCGGGGCGGCCGCTGGAGCTGTTCTGCGAGGACTGCGGGCGCTGCGTCTGCGCCCTCTGCCCGGCCCTGGGCCCGCACCGCGGACACCGCGCCCGCCTCCTGCCGCACGCCATCCGCCACAAGCAGGTGAGCGCCGCGGGGGGGCACTGGGCGATGTCCCCGGGGCATGCCCGGGCCGGCCTTTGCCTCCCGCGGAGCCCTGCGTGTCCGGGGCAGCCGACCCTTGCTGCGGGTTTGCCGGGGCGGCGGCGTTTTCTGCCAGACCAGCTCCAGCGGGGTGGGAGGACGGGGCTGGGGTATAACCAGGAGCTGGGAAGGGGCGCGGGGCACAGAGCTGGAGCAAAGATCTTCGTGATTTGGTTGTGTGTCTTGCCGGTTTTTTCCTCGTTTCTGGGACTCGTGCAGCTGGGTTTTCTCTTGCCAGGGTGAGATGGTGGCAGCTGGGAGTATTAGTGCAGTGGGCAGCAGTAGGCCGAGTATCTTCAGCCTTCGCCCTTGCTTTGCTTGCCTTATGGACAGCTTGTGGAGCTCAGGTTTTGTTGTCACATCAATTTTGTAGGCTGTACTGGCTAGCAGAACAAAGTTTCTGTACTTTGACAAGTGCTTTGTAAATCTATATGGGCAGGAGTCAGCGTGCTGTCACTGGACAGGGACATGATTCGTGCATGATGGGGAGAGAGTTATCCAGTCACACCCCAAGCGTACACGTAACAGGATTATAAATCAAGGGACGATGGGGAGGTGACATTGACTGTCAGGTCACATGCAGCAGCATCTTCTCCTCAGGCTTTGTGTGGGGAATCAGAGGAGCTTAGTTGCCCTGGGGGACTTGTTTTCATTGCCAGGCTGGAAGTACCTTTGACAGAAACATGGATACCACAGGGGAAGGGGAAAGACCATTTCTGTTTATCCCCTTCCCCCATCGCTGTAGCTTGCTAGACCACAGTGAGTCCCCATGCACAGAGCCTGTTCTCAGACAACTCCTTGGGGACAGGGAGCAGGGGTTGTTGTGGGTTAACCCCAGTAGGCAGCTAAGCACCACACAGCTGCCTGCTCACTCCCCCTCCCTTGTCCAGTGGCACAGGGGAAGAGGAAAGGAAGACTAAAACAAGAAAACTCCTGGGTTGAGATAAAAATAGTTTCATAAGCAAAGGAGAAGTGGAATAAGAGAGAAAGAGAACAAGAAACAAGTGATGCAAAGGCAGGCAGTCACCACCTCCCATGGGTACACCAATGCCCAGCCAGTTCCTGAGCAAAAGATGGCTAACCCACGTAAACCCCCTCCTCTCTGTTTTATGGCTGAGCATGAGGTTATATGGCATGGAATATCTCTTTGGTCAGTTCGGGTCATGTGCCTGGTTGTGTCCCCTCCCAACCTCTTGTGCACTCACAGTATTAGTCACATCTAAACCACAGCACAATACGAGCTGCTATGAGGAAAATTAACCCCATCCTAGCCACAACCAGCACAGGTGTTCTTCCCTAAGCTTTTTTTATTCATCCCTGTTTAGCTGTCCGTCGGGCAGCCCCAAGAGGCTTTGCAAGCTTGCCCAATACTTCCTGCTTGTGCTTTGTTGTACTCCAGAGAGCCTGCCAGGCGGCTTGCTGAGGCCTGCATGCTGTGGTGCTAAGCTTGGGAGGCTTAAAACATAGTAACACAGAGTTTTGATGTTCAGGAGCTTTTTTTTTTTCCCCTTCACAATTTCAGAGAGCTCCTTCCCACTCCTTCTCTGGTATTTTGGAGCAATGTTACTAGGAAGGTTCCTAGTTCCCACAGATTGTGAGCAGATACTCAGGTCATGCTAAATTCCTCTGGCATTTTATTGCACTTCATGTTAGAGAGCGGTGTAAGGGCAGAGGGCAGTACACCAGGCCACAAGTAAACAGCACCACAGAGGAAAGACCACTGAAGATGTCAGAGCAACTCAGAGCACTGTTCCTGCCGGCTGGTGTGCTTTCATCCAAAGTATCCCTCTTGCCGCTGGGAGTGCACTACAGTGTTTGCATTCCCTTCTTGACACCGGGGCAATGTGTGGATGCAGGTATTGTACTGTGGCAACCTGATTTGAGCCAGGGTAAAGTGCACAAAGTGACAAGTTGTGCTGGTTCCCTGGGGGTCTGTTGGACACAGGGGAGCAATTGCTGTTGATAACTAGTTATTTGTCGCTGTGCCAAAATAGGAAGTGAGCAGGGTAGAAACTTGGGTCCCCATGTGACACTATCCCTAGGAAGTCTCTGCTGACATCTACTGGCTTAGGGGTGCAGAGATTTCAGGCACAAACTGTCAAAAGTAGTTGTAGCCTAAGAGATGATATTTTGCCTAGTGATTTTGTTTGCTGGGAGCAGTTATTCTGTACAGCCCTTGTGATGTGACATCAACCAGGCAGCATGTGAGAATCTTCCTCGGTGCTTTTAGCAAGTCCTAGCTGTGGATGCTAAGAAGAGATGAGAACCATTGTGCGAGGTCCAGGTTCATCCCTGGATCTAAGGTTGTATAAAATCATCTGGAAGGACATTCCCTATGCTCCTGAATGGAGGACATAGGATCAGCATGCTGTACACTGTATGTGTCCTGTGAGCCTGACTGGAGCAAGGAGTCTCATCTCTCAGAAATCCTGTTTTCACTCAAGTGAGTTGGGGCATCCAGGCAATCCCTAAAGGAACGTTTCTGGAGTTTGTTCCTCAGGGTAAATGACATGGGTTGCCTGCCAGTGTTGCAGACACTGCTAGGAAGCAGCTCTTTCATCTACGTCTGTAAAGAAAATAATGCTTAACCAGAAATGCTTGGGGCTGGCATAAGTATTTGCATATGATCACTGTTGTGAGGGAGTGAGTGCCTGAGGTGTTGTGTTTTACTAGCAGAGGAGGAAGATTGGGTTTTGCCCTGTGGTCTTTGTCAGTCTTTGAGGAAGGGAATGAGGTCTAGGCTGCAGAGTAAATTGAGGAAGGCTGATACCTAGTAGAACTCCTGAATCTTCAAGTGGTGCAGAACCCTTCTGGTCCTTCAGGGACAAGACTGGAAAATTGTGGCTGGAATAGAGGCATAACATGAGTGTCTTGCTCCATGCAAGAACATTTATCTGCTTGCATGTATGTGCCTGTGCCGAGGGACTTCCAGATGCAGAGTCTCTGGCTCTTGCTGTCATAATCAAATGAAGAATTGCATGTGTCTTCAAAGGAGACACATGTCAGGAATGCAAACTGTTGTCCATGAAGCAACACTTTTATGCTTTGTTTGTCAACCCTGCAGAGTTTAAATGCCATGCTGACCTGGGGTTGTTGCAGTGAGCTGGTACATGTGCATGCAGGTGCTCTTGACTGGGTCCCAGCTGCAGAACAGGACACTGATAACAGCTACACCTCTGGAGCTAGCTTATCTGCTATTTACTGAGAGGCTCTGTTATAACACTAATGCACTGAGAGCATGGGGCTGCATTGCCTGGATCTTTCATGGTACTAATGACAAAAACGCATCACCAAGTGCACCAAGACTGTTCAACCTGCTGGACAGAGGACAGCCGGATTTCAGAGGGCTGCGGGTGAGAAACTGTGGGGCTAGGCACAGCAGAACATTAACTATGCTGTGCTGTGCTGCTCAGTGCATCTCAGGGTACACCACAAGTATCATAGATACTGTGATTACCAGCCAAGCTAATAATATTTTTTGTTGCAGGCATTCAGACTACAGCATCACTGTAGTGATAGTGGGGTAGTTCTGATTGTTCTTGTGTACACTGGGAAGCGTCCTGAACATTCACTGGATTTTGACTCTAAACAGAGCCTCCCACTGATCCTCTGAATAAAAGTACTTGGTTAGCTGCCCTTCAGCTGCTAAATGCATGAGCATGTAGTCTTGAAATGCACAGTGCCATAGATTTAAAGATGAAAATGTTCTTTTCACCATAGGTTTCCCTGTTCTTATGAAGGTGGTACTGATTTGTACAGCTCTCTGAACCTTACCAGTATAACCACCAGGAGCAGGTGAAATGTTGAAATCCTTATGTTTCATCACTACTGGCCTTAATAAGCCTCATAAACTGAGTGTTTCAGTAACATACTCCCTATATGGAAAGCAAGCTGGATACTGATTTCTGTTTTTTACAGATGTTGTTATGAAACAGTGTTTTTATTTTGTTTCGTTGCTGTATAGGAGCTCATGGCATTGCATTTGAAGGATCTAGAAGAGAGAAAAGAGCAAGAAGCTGGTAACAGAAGGAGGGTAGAGCAGGCTGCTAATGATCTGAAGGTAAAGCGTGGTTTGCTTCTCCACTGGATGGTCATTTTCCAAAGAGAGACATTTTGCTTTCTCTGTAGCTATTCAAAGACCCAGGCAGCTACTGCTTCTCAGGAAAAGAGTGTATTCCCTTGTATCCATCACAACATATTACTATCAAAGGGAGAGAAGAGGCAAAGAGTCTCCAAAGGCCTGGCCCTCACTCCCTGATCAGGTGAACATCTCTGGAAGAACAGTGTTGAAATTTTTGTGCAGAGGAATAGTAAATAGCCCCAGCAGCATATGTTATTCTGGGTTCACTGATGTATGTTGCATTGCACTGAACGGCATTATTGAATAGTCTGACTTCAGAGTTAAGTAAACACAAGAACGGCTCTATTGATTCTGCCTTAAGAATGGGAATGTATGCTAAGCTCCACCTCATTTATAGAGCGTGAAATGGTTTTTGCTCTAAGGAGAATCTCTAAGCAGAGCATCTCTGTTACAGAAATGTCAGTAAAAGCCAGAGGGAGCTTTGTAGAGGTTTGGGACATTGCGGTTTGATGTCACTTCCTTTTGGAGGCGCTCTTTTCCTAGCAGCTCCCTGTCCCTAGCTTGCTTTAAAAGGGGGCAGAGTACTGCTCCCGAAGGACCAGGTCTGCTGCTTGTAGCAGTTAGTACCTGGCCCTGTTACATTCCAGCTGAAAACAGCGTTTTCTGCGTAAATAAGCATCTTGGAATCTGCCCTCAAGCTTTTCCGTCCAGGACATCAGCAGGTAGATCCTGGCTGCACTCCCTTAAGGGGTAAACACCCATTTCTCAAGAGATGCAGCAAATCAGTAAATTTCAACCAAAATGTAACATTGAAAGCCTGGGAGAGAAAGGCCTGAAATGTTTATGGTCTGTTGAGTATGGGGGGGACACTCTTCTGCTTAATCTATAGGCACATGCCATTATGAGCAAAAGGCAGCTGTCAGACAAAGTGACCGAGCTCCAGTTACTACTTCAGGAAGAGGAGACTCTGGCAAAAAACTTCATTGATGAAAAGACTCAGCAAGCCCTGGAAGCACATGATCAGCAGTTGGAGTCCTGTCGAGAAAAGCTTGCAGCCTTGGAGACCTTTTCACGTCGAATCAGACAAATACAACAGCACAGTGATCCTATTCAGTTGCTGGAGGTGGTATTGTATGGTCTCTTTCTACCTCTTACCCTCATAGTCCCTGGTAAACTGCTCTAGTGATCTCTCTGTAGATCATTCTGTAGACCATCTTGCTCACTGCTTTTTAATCTTTTTTTTTGTTGGTATTTTGGTGAACAAGTTTGGTTCCTGATTTTTGAGCTGTTAGGTGTTCCTGCTATGGCATTGATTTCAGGTCTGTATGAAATGCATGTTTATTTTAAGCATATATGGAAGAGTTACGCGTGTCTCTTCATCTTGAAGACAAATGCTGTATCAGGTCTTTCCTTGTGCAGTGTAATACTGAGGAAAAGTAGCCCTCTTGGGAACCTTAGGAGGAAGGCTAAATTGTCTCATTTCTTTAATTGCAAGCGATCCTAATCACCATGAGCAATAGCCATCATTTTACTGGAGGGGGCAGTGTTTTTCTTTTTGCCTACAGATAAATGTCAGCCCCTCTTTCCTAATGATCTTCTTCACCTTCCTTGGGAAGGGTGTATTGCCATGTGCTTGTGCCCTGACACAAGCCAGAGGATGCCATTCTTCATGGGAAGGCCTGTGGTGCATTTTTACATCCTTGCAACTTAGCAGACTTGAGAGTTTGCATTGTTGTGAGTGATACGGCCCTGGCATTCTGCTGCCTGTGCTAGCAACATACCTCCACGTGGGAAGCTGCTCTTCATGGTTTTGGAGAGATTTTTTGTAGGGGAGGTTGGATTTTATCCTTTAGATTGCTTTTAAAACTTAGTGGTTTAATTTTCCCATTGTTGGGATTTCCCACAAAGGGTCCTAGCCAGGTTAAACTCATTCCCATCTTGGAGTGTCCTTGAGGGCCCTGTTTTAACCATGGCTGCTGGGTTCTCCATCTCTGGAGTAGCCTGTGGCTCCACTGGCAGGAGGAGCTAATGGGCAGGCTAATGAGCTAATAGGCAGGGTGAACACAGCAAGGCTTGCCTGTTATGGTCCATATGTTTACCTAGTGATGGAGCTGTCCTTGCTCACTGGTGTGTGGGAGCTGGGAGGGAAAAGTCGATTCATGTCACTGTCTCTAATTGGAGAATTTGGCTTTCTGCCCTCAGAAGTACACAGAAATCGAGAAGGAGATGCAGGAGCCCAGGCGCCTGTTAGAGCAGTGGCATCCAATACCTCTCTCGTTTGAGCACATACTTAACCATTATAAGCACTTTGTGACGGTTCTTCAGTCCATTCTACAGAAACCACTAGAAGCCAGACTTAAAGAAGGTACCTGGGAGGGTGCTGTGAATTCTGCTTTCTCCTGCTCTCCTTTTAAATAAAGTGTGGTCTGTAAGTAAGAGCAGGACTTTTTACTAAATAACTGGAGAAAACAGCAGCTTTTCAGGTGTGGGTACTGTTCTCTGACAGCATTGGTGTAATGTTGCTGTAGCAGTGGTGAAAGAGGTTTCTCTTTCAACTCTGAAGATGTCCTTTTGTGCCTTGAAGTTTGTCTCATGCTTTTTTCCAGCTCTATCAGTTATTTCAATACAGCTTACTTCTTCCTGCAGAGCTTATCTTGCTTATATCCTTAGACCATCACACCTACACAACGTAGCTGTTCTCTCCTTTCAGTCACTGTTGGGTGTAGGTGCTCTGGCAGGACATCTGGCAGGCATGGAACATCGGGTACCTGTAAAATTTGAAAGCTTTTCCTAGTTGATGTGCCTGGTGATCTTTCTGTCTCAGGCAGTCTGAAAAATTCTCTGGTTTTTGGTACTTTAGACATGTTCTGCTTAGAGCTCCTTTTGTCTTTGAGCTGGTATTTCTTCCTTAAGTGACCCTTGGCATGATTAAGGCAAGGAGTTTCCTAATGGGATGCAGAGCCACAAAGCCAAATAACTATGGGGAGACTCTGCCGCTTGTTGAGTTACGGGTGAGCAGGGCAACACCAGCTACGTTTTAATAATCCCTTTTCTGAGAGTAGCCACCAAGAACAGTATAGCAGGGTGCTGGAGAAAATGGTCAGACCGGATCTGAAAGGCCACTGTGGGATGTGTGGAGAATTGCTAGACAGCACCGTGCAGGTGCTCTGTAGCTAGCATCTGCAGTTGTCTTCAGCTGCCTGACTCTGTTCTCATCTGATAGAGGGGTGCTTTTTGAGGAATTGGAGGTGCTCATTTGGGGTTGTGCTCGATTGAGTAGTTCCTTGGCAACACTGGGATCCAGCATCTCCATGCTATCCAAAAAGCATAAGGTTGAAAGCATACAGAGTGAGTAGCCCTTCCCCAGCAAAAGTAACACAGTTTGTCCCTGAAGTTGGAAAATGGAGTGTGAAAGTATGACCTTCCCCAGGACATGGGTGGAATTCACACCAAAGAGGGAAAACCCGAATACCCTGTCCAGCAAAATTGCCCATGGTGTTTTATTTTTAAAATCTTCTTGACAGTACAGCCATGTTCTTCCACTGGCAGAAACTAAACTGTCCCTTTTCATCTCTGCCCAGACGTTTTCAGTAGCCTTAATGCCACTGCAAAGAAGGAGCCTGGAACAGTGTTGAAAACTATGTCTCCTGTTGATCGGTTGCTTTTCTTAAAACGTAAGTATGGTTGAACAAAAGTTAGAAGCACTCTGAACACTTATGACTTAATCACTGAAGCAGTCAATGAATGTGTGCTGCCACTATCTTAAAACGGTATCTTAAAAGAGTTCTGATATTTACAGTGTTTACGAGGAACAAGTGCTCAGCGCTGCCTGAAAGTCATTACCCTTTTCCGTACCTCAGGTTGGGAAAGAAATTTTACTTTCTGTCTGTGAAATCTCAGTCCTTTGTTTTTATTCAGAACTGCCAGTGTGTGAATCAGCTAGTGGCTAATTTAGTTTTTGAAGACTTTCTATTCTCCAGATCATTGTGGTCTGTCTTTAATTATATGTCCATCTTGTAATGTGTTAAGAGTCAATCTACAGGTGATCCTTTCCTCTGGTGTTGGTAGGAAAGATGTACAGTGAATTGTTTCATCTTTCTGATGGGAAGCTCATGGACATTTCATGTGGCCTGCAGCAGATGAGGCCTGTAGCTGTTTTTAGTCTCAAAGCTGTAACATTCCTTATTACCATGGTACCTGGTGGCAAAGGCCTGTTGTAAGAGGAGGTCTGTTTTCCAGCCTGGATCCAGCCCAGTGGAGGCCATGACTGCGGCCAAGTGGACACTTCTTCTGGCTGTTATTCAGTAGGGAGGGCAAGGGACAGTACTGTGCTGGTAGAGTGGGTTACATGCTGTCCCTGCACCTATAGGTTGATGTGTTCTGAGAGGGGTATTTTTCAGTGTTGTTACCTTGTCTTGTTTCTGTGCTCTCCTGAATGAGCTTCTAAGTCCAAACACTGCAACTTTTTCATTCCAAACAGGTTATCTCAACTGGAGATGAGCAAACAGGTGTTGCACTTGTAAATGCAGCAGCTGTTAAGAAATCAGGAATGCAACGAGCAAAGTCTGTCTTCTTGGCTGTGATGTCATGGGTCTTTCCCACTTGCATAATTTCTGTGCTGCAGGATCCAGATTGAGTCAGTCACTTTGTAACCGGAACCTGTTAAGGTGCTAGACACCAGTCCAGATCACTGAGCACTTGCTACTAAGAGAGCACTGCAGCAGCAGCATTTGGCTGGCAGAGAGCTAGGCTCCTGAGTTTCATGAATGCTGATCTGTATCTGCTTCAGGCTGCCTCTTGATGGATTCATGGAGGAAGCACTGTATTTGCTTCACATGTGAGCAGTCACTTTAAGGGCTGAAAAGACAATTTCTCAACTCTATTAAAGCTAAATATGACAAACCACCTCATTAAGAAAGATGTGCAGCTGCTCATAGGCCAGTGAAATTGACAAACCTTGGTCATAAATATTTGGACTTAAAGTCACTTAAAATTTTCATCACTTAGGAAAAGTGGAAGAATTGCAGTCCTCCAATAATCCAAACAACTCTAGATATTCTGCATTATTTTTCTAGTGAAATTCACATTTATGCTTCCAAACATTAGCACCTGGATGCAGTTCAGTCCTTGGATTTTTGTCCTTTTTTTAAAGCAATGGAGGTATTTCGATTTGCTTGAGATTTAGTAGTTAAGCATTTTACAAAAATCTAGGTTTTCAGGTAAATTTGACTGACAGACATCACTACTTATTTGCACAGCTTTTCAAGTGCTTATTGGAAAAAGCAGACACTGAAGCCAGGCCTTTTAAATCCTCCCTCCTTCAAGTGTCTTTTGGTCTCGGTGTCACTTGTGTTCTGTACAAACTTAGCGTCCCCATTGTTTACCTGCTGGAAGTGACTTGGAACAAAGACGACAGTCATTCATTCACAAGATAGAATCCTGTAGCATGCTGTTTTACCTACATGAATAATTCCTGTTTCCTGTCTTTTGTCACCAACTATGCACATAGATGTGACTTAGGACCTATTCAGACCACATGAATGCTGATACTAGCTTTTCTGACTACAGTGTAGTGGAGATCATAGCAATAAGATCTTGCATGTGTGAGATGTACCTCTGTAGTGGTACGCTTTTGGAAGTTTTAACATTGTTTACAGACATAATACCAAACATAAAGGCTTTCTTTTTGTTTAGAAAATGGTGATGCTTCAGTTAACACTCACTGCATGTACAGTGCTATTTGCTTCTCCATTTTTTTGCAGTATATAGGTGCAGATTGCAGGGGGCAGAATATCAGCAGTGGGCTCTCTAGCACCATGACATGCATTTCACACATCAACAACTCTCTCCACATGTCTTTGCCTCAAACGAAGCAACTGCTTCATTTCTGGTACCCAGGTGTGTGCAGTGATTCTACCCAGATGAAGATGATCTGTTAGTAAGGCTCTGTGTATAAAGCAACTGATAATGATGCATCACTGGTTCCTGTATTTTAAACATAGCTGATGTTAGGGGCCACAGCAAGGCAAGGAGGAGATGTGGGGTCCAGCTGTATCTTATAGTCTTAACGCATGTATACTACTTTCTTTCCTGAAACATTACAGACAAGTATAGAGGGTAAGCCTTTGTTGCAATTAACTGTGCGGTGAATGGACCCTCACTTAATGCAAGATGTCTGTGCTCTTTCACAGTGAATTGTGGGAGACCTTACTTAGCCTTCCCTGCTCATGGCAGGAAATTGTGGGAGAGTAACAGAAGATCAACAGAGAATGGAGTGGAGTGGTTTATGCATTGCTCTGATGGCAGAGGGGAGGATTCCAGCCTGAATTTGTTGCTATTTCCTCTCCTATGTTCTCACATAGGGCTCTCTCCCATAAATTAAATATGTCTAGCCTGGGCTAGCTGGCATATTCCATTGTCTAAAGCTGTTTTCATTCAGGATTTATAGCAGTTCACCTAACCTGACATTTAGAAACTATACAGTGATTTCTAGGGTATAGTTTCTAAATGTCAGGTTAGGTGAACTGCTATAAATCCTCTGGGAGCTGGTTAAGTTGTTCCTTTGCAATGTACATGATGCTGCTGCTCAGAGCTGTGGTGCCTCTATAAGAAACAGACTCCTAGTGCATCTTCAAATGGGATTTCAGTGGAATGGGATCTCACAATGCAAGAGTCCGCTCCAGTGCTCTCTAAAGCCCTTAGGCTGTGATCCCACCAGGAGCCTCCAACTATTCTGCATAAAGCTCTCAGTGTTTGTTCCCTGCCTAGCTGTATTCATCTTCTCATTTGTGAACCATGCATATACTGACTTACATACTGACCTGCTTTAAAGCCTATGAAACTTTAAAGCATTGGTGCATATAAATAGGGCAGTGCTTTCTATTAAAAATGTCAGGTTTTTCCTTGCAAAACGGCAGGTTCCAAGACACTGCCAGCTGTGGGCTCCTTTGCAGGTTTTTTATAACTTGGACTTCTTTCAAGAGTCATGATAAATGTAGTAAGTATGTTTATGATTTTGACTGCAGATGCAAGATCACCAACCTGGGAACATGACAGCCTTCACCCAAGGCTGAAATTGTCTGATGACCGTCTTGTAGTAAGCTGTAATTGGAGAAGGATATTTTACCCTTGTGGTCCCCAGAGATTCGATAGATTATGGCAAGTGCTAAGCAGAGATGCCTTCCTCTCTGGGAGCCATTACTGGGAAGTTGACCTGCTTCATGCTGGAGCAGGATGGTGGATTGGCGCAGCCTACCCTTCCATTGGCAGGAAAGGAGACTCTGAAACCTGTCGTCTGGGCTGGAATAGAGCATCTTGGTGCCTTAAGAAGTTTGATTTTGAATACTGGGCATTTCACAAGGGGGAGAGAATCCCCATCCTCATAGAAGATGATCCTGATCGCATTGGCATTTTTCTGGATTATGAAGCAGGAATCCTTTCATTCTACAACGTTACTGATGGCATGGCTCATTTGCACACCTTCCGCTGCAAGTTCACAGAACCAGTTTACCCAGCTGTGAGGCTCTGGGAAGGGTCCATTGGAATATGCAAACTAACATAAGGAATGAAGCAAAATAAAGCCTACTATTTCATGCTTTTTCTATGAAAGCCACTTTAGCAATGATCTACGTGAATTAATCTGTGTCATATGAAAGTTGTAACTGTGATGCTTCTAGAAGGTAACAGTTAAGTTCAAGAAAACCAACTGTAATTTTTAATGTATATGCATTTTTCAATGGAGGAAGGTGATCTAGCTTTTATAAATGTTGTTGATGTACCACCTAAAGTGCCACATGTAGTATTTTTTGTACTTTTTTTCAACTTGCAAAATGGAAAAAGTGATTGAAAGAAGCCTATTACAACTCAAGATTTGAACCTGGATATTGTCGTCTTTTTTTTATTAACTCCCTCCCCTCATCTGCCTGGAGAGGCTACAATTGTGTATAGTAATAGGTTTAGTTTGGTTCAAGTTTCAAGTTCATATATTGCGTAGCATTATAGTTGACAAGGTCAGATTTGAATAATAAATGCAGTCAGTGAATTAGTTCATACTTAAGTATCATCTCAGAAAAATCAAAGACTGGCACCAACTGTTGGAAAGATCCCTTCACGTAAAGCTGAAGTAGGAGCTTCTGTAGCCACACTTAAAAGCCATTAGCTGGTCTTACTTATGACAGAGACTCTGAACTGGGCGTCTGGGTGGCCCTATTCTTCCCACACAGAGTGGAAGCACAAGAAACAGCTGTGTACCACTCCCAGTAGAAGATGAAACGCCTGGAGGACCCACAGGTGCAATAAAAACACTAGGTCAGTGGGACACTTGTGCTTGATTTATTTTTGTGTCCTATTTGCAAAGGCTCTTTAACTGCAGCTGGACAAAGGTATGCTCACATAAAACTAGGAGAGACAGCTTGCAAGTTTCTGTATAGGGATAATTTTTTTTTTTCCCAATACATTAAAGTCCTGGAAATTTTTGGAGCCTATGTTTACAGCAGCCTCTAGGACCAGCCCTGCTGGAGTGAAGAACCACTGCTACTTGAAGCAGGTCAGGTAATCTTACAGAGTTCAAATACTAAAGGCCCTGGAATCATCACCGTGCTGGCAAAGGCAAGGTCTGACCGTAGGCTGAAATGGAAAACCAATAGCTTGTTCTATAAGCTAAATTTATTTTTCAAATTTGAAATAAAAAAAAAAATCTTCTAACAGTTGAGTAGTTTTTTAATGTAAGGCAAGCATATTGCATCAGTCAGAGCTCACATATGGTCAAGCACATGATTCAAAGAATCTCTCCTTCCCAGTTTAAAGATACAAATACAGTTTCCTCAGAATTGCAGAAGGGTAAACATTTTGAAAGTAAACAGCTCACAGGTACAGAAACACTACCACCAAATTCAAGGTACTTCACCAACTCATGACCAAGAGGTAGCAAGTTCCAAATAACCATCACTAGTAAATGATTCCACCACAGAAAAATGCAGATGAGTTATACCAAAGCCGTTCTGTGCTAACCAAGCTAATTGAGGGATGCCTGGTTTGCAGCTGCTGCCATATGGCTCCTTCATAGACAAAGGGAAGAGCAGCAGGCTGATAAGAGTGGGATTGCATTTCTTACTTAAAAAGTAAGCTGTGATGCAAGAGCAGAACACACAAGAGGAGCACTGACCATCATGCTGAAGCATAGTGATGTGATCTAGTTAAGCAGCCAGCCTCAGCTGTCTCAACTACCAGTGTCGGGGGGGGAACCCAACCCACTGTATTTGCTTGTTAATACAGGAAGGAGGCTGCTGAATCTTCACCAGCATTTGGCTTCCTACCTGAGAAGTTGCCCCCAGGTACGAATAGAGGTATTCAAATGCACTGCAGAATTGATGCAAGATTCCAGGCTTCACTCAGCTCACAGTAGCTGCTTTTGACATTTTTTTGAAGCATAGGTTAATTTTATTTCCACTGATTCATCTCAGATCTACTTTTTCCCCCGTTAATCTGTCTGGCTTACCCTCTTGCCTTTCAGTTTACAAAAAGTACAAAAAGGCTCTTTCTCTTGCCCCTTAAATGGGACCTTTCTACATATCCAATTTGCTTCCTTTCTTGGTACTGTCTCTTGAGAACCTAGCTTTCTCAAGGAGCTCATTTTCCCCAGAGTGCAGATTCCTGCAACCAACTGCTTTATCTTGAGACTTTTTATCTTAAGGCTTTCATCTTGAGAAAAATCCATCAGGTTGCATGTGTAGTTTTCTGTTCAGTGTATGTAAACTTTCACTTATCTGCATTCAACTCCAACTATCATTCTGTTACCACAGGGGTGAGGAAAATGGCAGAAAAGAGAGGAACATCAAAAGATACAGTGTTAGAACAATTCAAAGTGTAGACAAAATTACTGTGATTTAGTGTATTCTTATGAGAAAAGGGACGCTGGAAAGCAGCAGACTGTGGTCTTAGATTTGGCAAAACTCCAAATTAATCTAGGTTAAGTGGAATGGAGAAAGGAGGAACATGGTATTTTCTAGACACAATGCTATACGGTTTCTCATAAAATTGCTCTTCATAATTTGTACCCAGATGCTGCAGAAACTTCCTGCTAATGGGAACCTCAAAATTTTAACCTGCTTGGATCCTCATAATTACACCCCTTTCTTCTAATCTACCATGCTGCTATAGTTAAATATGCTGTGCAGTAGTGCAGTACTACATCATGAAATATGGAATGGGTACTTTTTGGTTTAGCACTTCACTTTTTTGACATGATTTTCCACTGCTTGCTCAGTGATGGTTTCATCTTCTTCGATTTTTTTTTTAACCTTCTGGCCCACCAGATCGAAGATGGCTTCTGGGGGAAATCCCTTAGGCTCTCCCACCTTCACTGTCAGCATGTCAAGTGTCAGTACTGCACCTTCAGGAATTGTCACTTTCGCCACAACAGACTTTCCCAGCTACAGGGGAGAAATAAAAAAGAAGAGTTTAAGTCAAACACACTCCTAGGCTTAGTATACCAAAAAAGGCTAAAAAAATATTCTGTAGTTACTTGCGAACAGGCTGTATGGAACTGCCCTCACCATTACTTCTTATTCCAAATGAAGGTTGAGTTAGCATGGAAAACTTCACTGTAACTAGGCTGCTGGGAACATTCTGAAAGCAGATAATGGCTCACTGGAATTTTTCAGAATCAGAATGGAGGTAATCTGATTAGACTGATTAGTATTCTAGCTTAGTGTAAAAGCAGCTCATATACAGCCATAAAGACCTATTACTCCTGTTACTATTACCGAGTATTTGGTACTCGGCATGGGTGAGGCCGCACCTCRAATACTGTGTTCAGTTTTGGGCCACTCACTACAAGAAAGACATTGAGGTGCTGGAGTGTGTCCAAAAAAAGGCAAGGAAGCTGGTGAAGGGTCTAGAGCACAAGTCCTTTGAGGAGTGGCTGAGGGAACTGGGGTTGTTTAGTCTGGAGAAAAGGAGGCTCAGGGGAGACCATATCACTCTCTACAACTACCTGAAAGGAGGTTGTAGCGAGGTGAGTGTCAGTCTCTTTTCCCAAGTAACAAGTGATAGGACGAGAGGAAACGGCCTCAAGTTGTGCCAGGGGAGGTTTAGATTGGATATTAGGAAAAATTTCTTCACCGAAAGAGTTGTCAAGCATTGGAACAGGCTGCCCAGGGAAGTGGTTGAGTCACCCTGGAGGTATTTAAAAGACGTGTAGACGTGGCGCTTAGGGACATGGTTTAGCGGTGGACTTGGTAGTGTCAGGTTAACAATTGGACTCGATGATCTTAAGGGTCTTTTCCAACCTAAATGATTCTATGATTCTACTCAACTTAGTTAACCACTGGATGATATACATAGAACTCCATTACACTCAAAATTGTCAACATTATGCTTTGGTAAAAATAGTTACTGACTGCCAGAAATAGCAGTTTATAGAAAATGACAGGTCTACATTAATGTTACAGTGCGCTAAGCATAAACGCTGTACATGCTGCTACTTAGCAGCAGAAATTTTTGAGTGCAGAGGCAGAAGCACTGCTGCAATAAACAATTAGCAAGCTATTTTTCTGAATATAGAGTTATTAGCTATAACTAGTGTAAATGAGTTTCAGCTATACATGAATCAAAAGCAAAAGTTACCTTTTCATTGCAAGCCATTTCACAAGGCAAGAGTTGTTTGACTGGAGAACCCATTGCCTTTTCCACAGTACGGATGGCTTTCACTAACTCTGCCAGTTCATTTGGCTCCAGGGATGCTTGGTGGTCACTTCCTTTCCATGTTTTGTCGAGAGTCACATGGCGTTCCACTACTTTAGCACCCATTGCAACAGCTGCCACTGAAATGGCTATGCCAGTTTCATGCCCCGAATAGCCAATGGGAATATCAGGAAAAGCTGACTGATATGCCTTGAATCATAACAGAGTTGGTCTGAATTACCAAAGTAGCAATTTCAAAGACAAAGCAAATTTAACAGTGATAGCTGCAATAAAAACCATGCACAATTACTGTGCCACAAAACAAGCAGCTGGTTATGCTGAATATGATTTTTTTTTATATTGAACAAGTCACACTGCATTACCGACCATCATGTTTTAAGAATTTCATTAGGATTATCAATATTGACAAGGAAAAGGAGGTATGTTCTATTCTGCAACTTCTCTTATGCTTTTCATTTTAATTCAGTTGTACTCTTCAAGGTCTTCAAAGCCTACATCACTGTAAATTACAGTAATAGAATAGTGCTCTATTTTCATCCAAGAACCCAGTGGACTGGTTAAACTTAATCTGTATCCAAAGCAGATTTCTTCAACCCCATATTTAAAATCTGAAGCAATCCTTTCAGCCATACATAGGGGGCAGTCACCCAATCCTAAAGGCAATCAAATGCAGCCATGTCCTGTTCTACTAAAAATAACAGTATGTGTGCATAAAGCAAGGCAAGTGCTTGAACACTGGCCAATTTGGGAAGAATTTCTCGCATCATTATCAGGCATATCTAAGTAATATTTTCAGCCAAGGAAACTATACAAGGGCCTAATCCATTTTTATCATTGCTCTGATATTCACATGAAGCGTTTTTAACAAGTTTCTGGTCTAGCCCCCTATTTAGAATTATGTTCTCAACTCCATGCACCTTCTTAATGGTAACAGTCTACATCATTTTTCTTTGCACTACAAAGCACAGGGTTAACCTGTTAACCATATGTCATATTTTCCTCTGTTTAATTGTGAATACTCCAGTAATATCTTTTATCATATTCCTCAAAGCTGAGTTCTGCTAGAAGAGGATCCAATGGGTATTTTTACTTCAACGCTTCCATGAATTAGAGGAACATGGTACATCTTCTAACTTCTCAGAAGCAAATTCCAGCATGCCTAAGACCTGGAAATATATATCAATAAAAGTGCATAGCCCTTCTCTGGGGCACACTCTGGGTTATTCACTGACCGATATAACACGGAGATTGACATCCTCTGGCTGAAGTGGGTATGCACTGGTGCATTGCAGGAAGCAGAAGTTTGGATTGATGGGCTTCACAATCTGATAAACCTGATGCATTGTGTTCATTGACTGCATCCCACTGGAAATCACCATTGGGCGACCTAGCCATTAGAAAACATGCACATGTTTTGTCCTAGGTCTGTACAAAAGCTACACAAGATTAGATTAAATTCTTGAAGTAAATGAATTCAGTAGAAAAGGAAGCTGGGTGAACCTTTTTTTTCTTCCAAGTCTGAGGGTGATTTTCTTATAAAGGTACTTGAGATTTTCTTCCAAAATCAGTTGGAGGAAAGATCTAATAACTGATCTATTGAGACACACTGATGTTTACCAAGACGGCTCAAAAGAAAATGCTTACCTTTCTTTGCAGTCTTTTCCAAATATGGAAAATTGTTTGTATCTCCTGATCCTACTTTGAAAAATGGAACATCCAGTTCATGTAGAAATTCCACAGCCATCTACAAAGAAAAGAAATCACTGCATTTTAACACACCACTTCAGCTGGATCAAAGATAAGGAACTACCATGCTGGGAAATAAACAACCTTTCAAAATAGCAAAGCCAAAGCTTAATTAAATAGGCCTTATATATACATCCCCCCAAAATACACTGCTCCTGAAATAACATTTACTATTCCGAGCATACTAGTTTCTGACTTCCCTCCAGGTGAAGTATTATTGAGGTGCCTTCTTTTACAATTCTATTACAAAAACAGATTTTCCACAGGTTTTTGACTGGGATCCCTGTCTCAAGGCAGTTTCTTTGGTCTCCCTGCCATAGTTGGTCAAGCCAGCTACTGGTACAGCTGCTTAGCACAGGTGAGCTCCACTGCTCCTCTAACTTCAAGATGAGCTTGTGGGCCACAGCATTCTTGCTTTTGTTTTGGCACTACCAGAGAGAGCAGCTACCTGCAGATGGGAGCTTGCCTGTTGAAGAAGAAATGTACTGCAGGCATGCAGGCAGTCTTCCTGCAGGTCAGAAATAATAAACCACAGAGTGTTTAAAACTACAGGTAGTTCTGTAGTTTTTGTCACTCTGAAAAATTGTATGAGTATATTGAATAAGCGCCTGAAAAAAAGTAAGCGCCCAAAAAGGGAAATCCAAAATGGATTTGCTTCTAGGAGAGATACTAGAAAATAAATATAAAATATGCCAAAGAAAAGACTATAAAACAGTTTATTCAAATGTTAGTTATACTCTGCCTTCTTCTAAAAATGTGTGTGCTATATTGAAGACAATTCAGGAATTATTGGAGGCAGTAAGTGGTCTTTTAAAAATTAGTCCTTTTAAGGAAGAAAATCCCAAACCTATCACAGGCAAGAGATACTGAAATCCTCCATTTACATCCAGGCGAAACAATGAAATAGTTACCTAACTTTGTCCCCCTTCAACCACTCACAAACACTTCTGATTTCTTCAGCTCATTCCTTGTTGTAGTCAAATTTACTTAGTGCCAAAGAAAGAGTGCTAATGTCCAAAACAGAATTACATCTTCTTCAGTCTAATTTTTCTACCATAATGATGATGCAGATTCAGTTTCTTGTACCTAGGATGCATAACATCTCTTTAATGTAGTTTATTCACTAAAATGCATTGTGCACGAAGACAACGAATACACTGTATTAAAAAGCCACAGATCTAATCTGAGGAGATTGTACAAAATGAGATATGACAGATAGACCTCAAATCTAAGGCCACTCTTCATTAGGTAAATATCTCGTGAAAATTGGCAGCTTTTCTGTAAGAGATTCAAGGAACAGGAAGTAATCTTAAATAATAGGGACGACATTAAAGGGAGTGGTTCAATGGGATCCTGTTTTGTCTCCAGTACACACTGGAACAGAGTAGATAAAGGAATTACTCATAACCTTTGTATTTACTTCACACATCACTTCATTGATTTCCTCATATAGTTAAACACACAATTTAACCTCTTCACCATAGCTGGAGTTCCAGAGATTATGTTCCATTTGCAGAAGTTAATGTATTCTCAAGGACTTACTACGTCAATTTATGCAATGTTTGCCATAAGTTCCAAACCCATGTCTTGCAGAAATGCCACCAGAAATCTTAGGAGCTGTGTAATGTAACTGTTCAAAAAAGAAGGCACAAACTATCAGTACTGTTAATTAGCTGATAAGGCCACACACAAAGGAGCACAGCATCTTGAGAAAAAGAGGGATCCCAGAGGTGGAACGTGATCTTAGCTGCTGCATATGAAAGGTGTTCTGCATTGCACTATAGCCTTTAGAAGCTGGAGGTTTTAACATCAAAGAGTGTGATTTTTCTTCCCCCCAAAGGCATATGGGTCTTTAAGATCCCAGATACAGGAGTCCAAGACTACTGGATTTAATTACTCTTTTCTTAAAGGAGTAGGTGTGGTTCAGCAGGTCTCCTAGACATGAACATAACAGTAAAAGAAACATCACAACACCCTCTTTTCACAGATCTATTTCTGAGTCCATGGCATCGGGCTATTACAATACATGCAAAACACCTTTTTGTCTGTCAGACATCTGAAATAATTTTTTATGGTATTTGGTGCTCATACCATCTCAGCTGGGGCACAGCAATTCAAGGATTTTGGTCAATAGGACAGTAGGTTGATAGAAGCAGTGAGAATGGCCAGAGGACTAGAAAAAACATCATAAAAAGGTTGAAGGAATTGAAATTGCTTAGTCCAGAGAATACAAAACAGGAAAAAGATGTGATAATGGTGTTCAAATACACAGAGAGGAGATACACAAAAAGTATGAACTTTTATGCCAGATGAGGCAGGACAAAAAATGAGAAAGATTAAGCTGATACATCAGGAATTCTCTCTGATGGTAAGGAGAGTAAGGCACTGAACAGATCACCTTAAAACATTAAATAAATCCCATCCTCGTCTCATCCTGGATAAGGCTACTTGCAGAAAGACAGGGACATTGCTGTGCTTGCCTTATGCAAGAGTGGCTAGCTTACTTCTGGAGGGTCTCTTTCAGTTTGGTTCTCTATGTTTTCTAGGCCACAAAGAAAAGTAAAACAATCTGTAATTTCTGATCTATATTGAAGTTTAACTGTTACCTGAACTTTCCAGTTTACACTTTTCAATTGTACATTGCATTTGTTAATACTGTAACTAACATCATTTTGAGGTAGGCAACGTGCAAGAGTTAAAGAAGTATACATCTCTTACGGGGGAAGAGCAGCAGATGAGCTTCATGGAGTTTACATGCTGGTGACTGACTGTTCAAGAGCCCACTGACAAAAATCAGTAAATGCTTCAGGAGTAACAGGGCAAAGTGGAGACCTTCTCTATGAGATTAGTAAAAGAAAAAGGAATATAAGTATTTCTGCTGCTTAGAAACACTAACTGGGGTCTAGTAAACAGCAGACAGGTAAAAAAGAGGGAAATAATATGGATTAAGGTGAGAAAGGAAGCTGGTTTAAATACAGAGGGAAGTTTGAAATGCTTGGAGGTGATATACCAGACAACACTGGATAGCGGTCAGATTGCAGTCTTGATCTAAACTCTCAAAGCCTTGATTGTTTATGGAATTCAGCTGAGGCCTTGTCTCTAATATTAATGATTTACTGTGCATAAATACCTCAGCATACATGGCAAGTCTTCCAAAATGTTCAGCCATCTACTCAACCATTGTAGAGACACAAGTGAACTGGCAGAAGTACAATTACTCAATTACAGTTTCCTCATTTAGAAATTCAACGTCCACACATATTTAGTATTCTTTTTATGTAAGAACTATCGCACCTAAGTAATAACCAATAGACACAACAGCTGGACTCTGCCTGTTATTTCAGTATGGCTTACATACCTCATCCATGCCAGAAGCTGTGAAGAAAATGCCAATCTCTTCTGCATATTTCTTGAGCTCTCTATATTGGTCATGACTAAACTCCAAGTGGCGCTTGTGCTCCCCGTAGGTCTTTCCCCAGGAGTGCTTAGAGGTATAGGGCCTTTCTAAGGCTTTCTTGTTGAATTTGTACTCCAGTTCACTCTTCTGGAACTTAGCACAGTCTGCTCCGCAGTCCTGCAAAACAAGTTAGTGCACACTGAGTGGAAGTGCAAGTGAAACTGCACTCATCCTAAGTTTGAACACAAGGATTGTGCAACTAATGTGCCCATTTGCAGTGGAGTTTTCACATTATCATCATAGCAATCACAGGAACAGTACGAACACAGAGTGACAGAAGACCTGCACACACATGTGCCCTGTTATTTCAAAATGCCTGTGTACTTAGTAGAGCAGCACTCTAGAAAGAAATCATACTGAAACTACAAAACTGAACTGCCTCTTGCTGTGCATGCCACTTATTTGAAGAGTTGATTTCTGTGGCGTTTTCTAAGCTCAGCTGTCACATGATAATTTTACATGAAAACAAGTGACGGGACTTTGTAGAACGAGTATGAATCTGAAATTTGTTTGAAGTGACACAAACAGTGAAGTTAAATTCTCASTACACTAATTTGCACTTACACCACAGCCACGGCTCTGAACGCATTATGCCCGGACTTCTCCTTCAGTGATGATATGCCGTTTTCAAACATAGGTATATCTAACGTATATAATACCAAATTTTAAAACAGCTTGGCTGTCTTACTGGATGACGTAAGCATTACATCAAAAAACCCTAATGCAATCAAGTCAAATTGGAGGTTCATCAGAGACAGTTCAGCAGTTACTTGATTCTTCCGATATTCACAGTTAGCTTATGACACAACTGAAGGGCTGCTGTAACCCCTCGGAGACTATATAATCTGCCTGTGTTTGTATGTGCACGTGTGTGTGCCCTGACCGAGGCAGAGGTTTCCTGAAAGCGCATACAATGTGATCACAGGCTGTGAGGTACACACTGAAGGCTACAAAGTAAGCACCCGCTTTGCTGGCCCTCACTACGACTGTCTCCTTGCAGCTACTTTATTTTAAAAATTCCTCCACTCCTCCCCCGCGGTGCCACCGTCTGGAGACGATGCTCCCCGACCGGAGTGTCCCCCGCGGGGAGAGCCTGAGGCTTCACGCCCTCCCGGGCTTTCCCGGCCCCCGCCGATGTCCTGGGGCTCTCCCTCACCCGCACCTCGCTGCCTGCCTCACCCGAGTGAGCCGGCCTGCCCATCCGGCGGAGAAGGAAGCGCTGAGGGAGACGGGCCAGCCCTGTCCGCCGCGGCCGCCCTGCCGGCCCGGCCACGCTCCCGCCTCCCCGGCCACCCCGCCCACCGGAGGCAGAGCAGCCCCGCGCGCACCTTGACCATGCGGATCATGCGCTTGGCGATGGCCAGGTCACCCTGGTGGTTCTGCCCGATCTCCGCGATGATGAAGCACGGCTGCTCGCCGCCGACGCGGCGCCCGGGGCACAGGTCGAACTCCCGCGACATGATGGCGGCCGCACCCCCGCCCGCGCGCGACTGCGCCGACGCTCCCCAGCCCCCGGCGGCGCCACCGTCTAGGCCTGTGGCGGGCAGCCAATCCACGCTGCGGCGGGCGGGGCCGGGCGCCGCCACCTTCCCCATTGGGCACCTCCTGGGAGGCGGGCGGGGCCGCGAAGCTCCGGCCTGCGGGGCCGGCAGGTGGCGCCGGGCAGGCGGGAGTGCCTCAGGGAGGCCGCGGCGGGCGGGCCCGGCAGCTGCTAGGCGTTGTGCGCGCGGGTGAGCGCGGGCGGAGCCAGGAGGGCAGGGCAGCGCTGCGCTGCGAGGGGAGCGTCCTGGGCCCGTGGGCCTCCGGCCTGACCTCCCTGGAGGCCCCGGGAGCGCGCCCGTGTTCTGGCGAGAGCGAGTCCGGCACCTCTGGGGCGGGGGCGGCGGCCGGTAGGGGCCTGGCCGGCGGGGCCGTGTGCCCGGGAGTGGCGGAGGTTTCCAGCGTGGCTCCGTTGACACGCAGCCGCCGCCGGCTCCCGCCCTGCCGGGGGGCACCGCAGCGGCGGCAGCGGAGCGGGGACCGCAGCAGCGTGCCCCGGAGCCCAGGAAGGGCTCGGCCGTGTACCTGCGCCGGGCAGGGCCTGTTGGAGATTGGTTGGTCCCGAAGCGCTTGCACGACCATCTCCAGCCTCGCCAAAGAAGCGTTTTCTGTGGTGGCAGAACACAGTTTCCCAGGAAACGCAAACCAACTCTGGGTGCTGTACCCAGAGAGACACTTAATAATCGTTGACACAGAGAGGATTTACAAGAAGGACTTGGTTTAGACAAAACTTTCAGTGATACACCAAAATAAATCGTAAAGTGAGCAGCAGTGTGTTTGGGTCAAGACATGGGTGGTGTACCTTATGGCCCACTTACGCATTGCATCTTCGAGTCTTGACAAAGCCCCGCTTAGCTCAGCATGGACGTAAAACTGTGTGCCAAAATACTGATGTTTCATTCATTTAATAGCTTCAAATAGATTGGCAGAAACGTTAGACATTACACCTGGCCACATGGTTGCAAAAATTCCTGATAATTATTCAGTATACCCTTTCAGCTTCATGCTTTTTATAACAAGGTGAGTTGTTTTATGACATGCCAAAAAAAAAAAAAAAAAGGTTATTTTCCTGACGGGAAGTCTGTTGATGATATTAACATGGTCTGGATTTGCATAGGTTACTGTGCTGGATATAATTGGATGGAAGTGCCCCTAGCAGAAGCTGCTTAATATATTTACCCCCAAACTGATCACAGGCTCTTCATCTAACCTGCTTATTGTTTTCTATCCTTACACAGAAGTGCACCCTGTAGAAACTAGAATTTCTGTTCAGTGAAAAATTTCAAGGCTTTACACATTTTCAAGGAGATGCACAGCAAAAATATTTAGAATTTTCAAACCAAATTATTTGAATGGATCAGAATGTTCTAGCTGACTGCATTCTGATTTTGCCTTAAAATATATAGATAAGCAAAGTAAGACTATTTCTAAGACAAAAATAATTAAAAAGTGTATAACATAAATGTATAATTCTAACAATACTCAAATGGAGTATGTGGGTAAAAAATTCTTAATTCCTTTGAAGCAAAATTGACTCAAAATGGGATGTATTGCTGTGGTTTCAACTAAACACCATTGTATAACAGAAGAAGATTGTAACAACAATGTTAAGTAGTGCTACACACATACCCCTCCTTTCCACTCAAACTTTTGCTTTCCTCATGAACTACCTGCAACTTAGCTGTGACATTTTGCCCAAGATCGCAGTTAACTTCTTCCAGAGCTCTAAAGATAAAGAACATTGTAATGAAAATTTGTAGGTGTGAAATTAAAAGTTGGTTGTAAAGCTTGAGGAGCAAGTTTCTGTGTAAATGAAAGCAGGTTCTGCAGGTCAGTTAGACTAACGGAATAGCTTAATGAGCAGTCTGTTTGCATTTGTTGCATGTAGTGGTTTATTGACCATAACCATTGGATAACTACATTTTAAGTCCAATAAAAATAAAACAAGAACTATCCATTTTAAGATAATGATATCAGTCAGGAATTAATCCAAACCAAGCTATGTGGACAGAGTCCATCCAGAGATCAGTGTGATCACAAAAAAAGGTGATAAAATTGTTCCCATTTCTCCCTTCCTTCAGTTTTCTCTTGGCTGAACCTGGTGAGACTGGAAAACGAATTGCTTGTTTACTTACATTAATCACGGGGTTTTTTTCTTTTATACAAATATGTATCTTTGCAGAAAAATGATGAGTTAACAGCTCTGAAGAAAGAAATACTCTGCCTTCAGAGATATTCACATGGTTAGTTATTCCACACTCCCGTCATTCCTCCAGGGAATATATGGCTTACTTTCTGTCTTCCTCCAATATCCCTTCCATACTTTGAAAGCTTAAAAAAGCCACAGGCCTGTAAAAAAACCAAACTGGAAAAATCTCTTGGACTTTAAACATAATTTGTAAACACTCAGGAGTAGCATTACTGGCACCCATGGGAGATAATCAAACAGCAGCCACATCTCATGGAACCAGCTACATAAAATCATTTACCATGGAGCTCTCCTTCCAGTGAACATTTGGAAGGTTATTAATGGTCCCTGTTGAGATTGTTGTAGTATTCCCCTCTTTGATAACTAAAAAGCAATATCCAGGTGGTGAATTAAGGACAGAGAAAGTGGGTAGTGGCTACCTCCAGCAAGCTGCTGGAGAGCTGCAAAGCTAGGTGTGGGTGGAATAGACTTGACCAAAAAACCCCAGAAGTTAAGAATTAATGTTCCGGATATGATGGAGGTGTGTAGATGATAGGGAATTGTCATGACTAGAAGCTGCTGAGTGTGTTATGTAGGGACTCAAATTACTGGTTATGCCAGTTCACTTAAGCAATCAATATCACTGAAAGATAGGAGAGTCCTTACAGTCCTTTCTGTTGACCCCAGTCATTAATCCCTGATATGACCAAAGAACACACACACACTGAAAGTATTGGGCTCCTGGAATGGAAAGGAGACCATGCCAGTGGATTTCTGGTGATCAGAGTAAGGTTAAACTTGGAAATAAGACAGTAAGAATATCAGGAAGGTTTCCACATACTGGCGATATAAAACATAGGACTGCAGCTGTCTCAACAGTTCTGCTGCTGCAAGTCCCAATATTGTGAAAAAAAAAAAAACCCACCCCACTCCTACTCTCAGAAAGTAGGAAAGGTGAGAAATTTGCATTTTTTTTTGTACTTATTTTGGAAAGCTGAATATTCCTCACTAGAGGATGTTCTGCATTTTTACATTCAGGATGCTCTTGCTTGCTTTCTTCTTGTATTCAAAGTGATGGCAATGTATTAATTTTGTAAGAAAACTTACAGAGGAAATTAAACTGCAACACTTTTCTAGGTCATACAGCTTGGTTTTGAAAATCTAGATTTCCCATTATAAGACTAGAGAAGTATATAACACATTTATTTGCACCCATCCTACACAAATGCAAAAATATATCAGAAATCTCACAAGAGATTCAAGAGAAGAGAGGGCCATCAGCACTACGGTAAGCAAATGGGTTAAAAAACTTTCTGAGGTGGAAAAAAAGGAACATAATTTTCTCCTTAAAAATACCTTAATGGGCAAGAGGAGGAACATTAATTTAGCAGAGTTATATCTGTTGGTCAAATAAGCCAGGGTAAGGTTTGCGATCTCCAAGGACCTGAATATGTGTATCATAGCCTTGTGTTTTGGTGCTCTTCAAAAACCAGCACGTTCAGGGATTTAGCCATTTTTCTCATCACTCCTGAATCCATGCCCCAACTAGACAATATGGAGGAGCTGGAGAAATAAAAGTAGTTTACACATACTTCAGTGTTCTGACAAAGGCTGCTTCTGAGAGTATCTTACTCCAAAATCATCTTCTGACAGACATGCAGACACACTTCTGACATTCTGGGCCTGTCTGCGAGGTTTTAATGGAACTGAAAATCAGTAATTGCATTTATTATGATTTTGTGGTACATGTCTTTTTTGTGGGATGAAGCTGAATTGGGTCTTAAGGCCTCATCTACACACAATATTAGCACCACATACTGTCCTTTGCACAATTGCAGTTATCGTAGGGTATTAAGTCTTTTTGCTGGTATTGGCTGTTCCCTGAGGAGAACTGCATCCTTCTGCTGCTGTTCCCTGAGGAGAGACTGCAGAACACAATCACCACACTCTCAACTGTACAGTAGTATGTGAGAGACAGCCTAAGAAATTGCCTCAATTTCAAACCAGAAATGCCCTTGAGGAGCAGTATACCATGATACATCAGTGCTGAAGTGACACACAGAATGGATGCTGTCTTTTATAATGCACTGAGACCTGTAAATGATGGTGGGAAGAGGACACTGTATAAATACTGTTTTTCACTTTGTCTGCTTAAGTATTGCAGACAATATAAAAAGCAGGAATGTGTGTATCCATACAAAAACAACTAGTTCTCTAGAAACAGGTAAATTTGGAGGCTATTTCATAGCCAGGAAAGTTTCATGATAACTGAACCTGTATTAGCCATTTCTACTGATCAATTACATGGACTACAGTCACAGGTGGATACAAATGCAGGCATAGCTTATTGAGGGGTGCTGAACCACAGTTACAGAAAGAGATCTGAGTAAAATACAGTCCCTACAAAAACAGTTACATTTTGTGTAATGGGCAATACATACTTTGTATGTTTATGAACAGTTTCTAGAGAGAGAATAAAAAGTTAAAAGTATGTTGCAGGTATTACTAATATACCCCATAATGGGCTATAATAATATAATTTCAGGAATTATATAGGATTGAAAGCCATACCATAATCTGTTGAATTTTAAGACTGTAAAAATTAACTAACCATTTATTAAAACACCTTACACTCATTATTGGCTGTGCAAAACAACTTGTGAGTGTAACCTTAATACAGAATGCATAGAAATGCTGAGAATAATTATAATGAAGTTTCCCGCAAAGGTTAGCTGATTGAAAGAGCAGTTCTTAATTATTTCTTAAATGTGCTCACTGAATTTTAGTTTACATTCCAATGCACTATACTTGCCTATGAGACATTTCTCAACTAAACAATATGGCTTGCAGCCCAAAGCCCCAACTTGTTCCTCAAGTTCATTAGGTGCTCTAGGTTCTTCCTACACAAATGCTTACCACCAGCTCCACAGAACAGACACACCCTTCTTTCTTGGGGCAAGTTCCTTGTTCAACCATCAGGTAAAGAAGCAGGAAAAAGATGCCTCCAGAACACTAATAATTAACTTCTGGAATAATTTTACAATGGCAGAATACCATTTTGCCTGTCATAAAATGACAGAAGATTGAGTCCCTGTGCTTTTCTTTATACTGTATTAAAGCAGTAGAATTGGAGGTAAGAGGGTATGCAGCTATACATATATAATTCTAATGTAAAGCACAAAAGCAAGAAACAAATAATAAAAGTACAGAAACTGTGGAACAGTGAGAGAACTATTCCAAGTCAGGCAGTTTTATACTACCTACCACTTACTTCCTGATGAGGGTGTGGCAACACCAATTCCAAAATTGTATTCTGTGAAACTCTGCATGATGTCTAAAACCCTGGTTCTGTTGGAGGTTTGTCTTTTATTTCAGTGGGAGAGCCATCTCACACTGAAGATTTTACAGATATATTTGTGCACAATAATGAGAAATATACTTTGAATAGAATAGAATAGAACAGAACAGAACAGAATAGAATAGAACAGAACAGAACAGTTCCGGCTGGAAGAGACCTACAACGATCATCTAGTCCAATTGCCTGACCACTTCAGGGCTGATCAGAGTGTGATAGTTGTCACACTGATAGTTATCACACTAGCCAAATTGAATTTACATGCAGTAATGCTTTATTCAGGAATTACAGAGCTTGAGACAACAAGCGCATGTAGTTTATGCACTCAGACACAAACAGACTTTTATACAGTCCTGGAGCTTGGCTGGCATGACAGAAGACCTTTGAAGGGTCATGGTCCTTGAAGCAGGTAATGCACTTGCAGCTTTAACACAGTTTGTAGGAAGAGAATTCCATGATGATCCAGTGATGATGACCATTTGCCATCAGCAGTTCCTTTCAAATATCAAGATCTAGTCCATTCATAAAATGCTTGAGTTTCTCAGTGGATTTTAAGTCTTCGGTCTCCTTTCCTTGGACTACATGCTGTGCAATGCCAGTGGGCATTCATTTCCCCTGGTCACACCATTTGTCTTATCCTGTTGTTTGACTGCTTCTTTGTCCTCTTTGTTATGTCTAAAGCAGTGTTCCCAGCTTTTAAGGTTATAATTCTTCAATAGCTGACCGCCAGTGAGATGTTTACAGTTTTGTGGCCTCCGTTTTCAGCCTGTGCACATTTTCAAGGTCTCTGGTATTATCCCACACTTAAACTCCACATCATAACAAAAGACACCTGGTACCAAGCTTCAGTTTGCACTGCAAATTTGCACAAGCTGGTAACAAGCCTAACAGCCCACCAGTTCTTTGGCCTTGCAAGGCTAGCATTAGGTTTCTTACTAGCAATGGCAGTAGCATTTTTACTGGGCCACCCAGACAACAGTCACAGGCACTATACCTCCTTGTGGTGACAGCAAGAATTTGTTTTCTGTAGATTTTCTCTATTTCAGCACAGCATCTGAACTTAAGAGTCCACCCAAGTTCTGACTAGCCAAGATTACCAGTATGTTTCCCTTTTGCTCTGTGCAACTTTCTTTTGCAAGTCTTAAAGCAAGCCTGTGAATTTTGAATGAGTCTAGACGTGCTGGCAGTTCAGTACATTGCAGTAATGGATGGACTTACCCTGTCACCAGATCTTGCAGAGTTTAAATGACTGTTTAAATGACCTCCACAGGGAAGAAGGGGGAGACTGAGACTGGATAAAGTATTTGGAGGGGGTGGTGTGACTGACAACCAGTGAGTAAGGGTAACAGAGGTGGGAAGGGATTCAGAAGGGAAAAGATATAAGGAGAAACTAGGGAATAGTGAGAGAATAAAGAGTGCCACTGGCTGATACTGGGTCAGTGGACTGGGGAGAATGGGGTGAAGCCCAAGAGCTGAGGAGCCCAAGAAACTGGAGTGAAACGTGTGGGGCAGGGGAACTTGAAGGAGACTGGTTTCATGAGAAATGCTGCTGGAAACAGCAGCTGAGGGGACTGAGTCATGAAACTCAAAGAGCCTTTCCCTAGTGGGATGAGTAATATGAGACAAATGGGACGAGGAATAAGGAGTCTGCATGAGAAAAAGGCAGGAGAGAGACAGTGAAGGGTACAGAACAGATGATGTTAAACATCTTTTTCCTAAAAGGTCACAGGTGAAGGGCTGTGATCCATTAGAACACATTCAAAATTGGTAAAGATCTTGAATTTAACCAGAGGCCTGCCATCAGCATATTTTCTCCTTTCTTTAGCACAACTGTCTCCTCTCCTTCAGTTATTTCCTGTGCTGAAGGAGCAGAGATCTGTATGTTCCAACCCTGTGTGTATCACTGGGACACATTGCTTTTTGATTTGACAATGCACATGATTAGGGCTATGACACAAAGCACATGTTTAGGGCTATAAAAACCTCAGAAGGTAAGGGCTGCTAGTTTTAAGATTGTTTTTCAGTCATCATCTTTGCCTCTTTTAGCATACTTATAGAACAGTCAGCAAAATATCCCCCACAAAAGGAATCTTGCCCCAGGCTGCTCTAAGTGTAGTGGAGGTGACTGTCCTAAAGTCCGTACATTCTGTGGTTTAGAACATGGCAGGCTGACAGTGATCAAAGCTTTAGGGAAGAGAAAAGCTGGTCCATAAATTGAGTCAGTTCTGATTTTCCCTGTATTTGCTGCCAAGTTGCTGGGTGATACTGGGCAAATCACTAAAACAAGCTTTTCACATCTAATTGCCAGTTTGAATTCTTTATCTTATGGCTGGCTTATTCAAGGCATTATGATTTAGTTTGCAGAATTTTTGAATTCTTGCAGCTACAAATCAGTAGAAGTGGGCTGAACCAACACAATATATATAAAATTCCTGGTCTTTGGCATCTCTAAACTGGCATTGGGAATAAATAGACACTCTAATCTTGTTGTACTTCAGTTGTACTCTGTAGGGGCAGAGGAGGGAGGAGTGTACACTCTGTAAATTGAGGGCAGAGGTGGGGAGGAATAATTCTCTCTCACCTTGCTGAGAGGTGTGTAAAAGTAACTTATTACTTTAAAAAGCTTCCACAATCTTGTAAAAGGCACAAGGGAGAGCCATAGGACAGAAATGAATAAATCTGTTGTCAGAGTAGCAGCTGAAAAGTATGTGGTACAGAAAGCCTGTGGTGACACACAGAACAGTGAGAATAAACAGAATACTTAGTGTCAGGGTCTGTGGGCCCAGTAGTCCCAAGTCAGCTGAGCCCTGGGCTGTCAGTCCTGCCTCAGTGGTGCTGTAGGAGTGCCGGTCTACACCTCAGCCTCCTGGCCTGCCTGGCTGACATCGCAGCTTGACCTCAGCCCTGCCTCATCACTGCAATCTGTGGGCTGAGGCCATAGCTGAACCCATTCCCAGTTGGTTTGTAGATTTTAGTCACAAGTTCTCACCAATTTGCATTCAGTCCCATTGTGAGAGGCACATCTTGAATCTGGATGCAGTTCTTTGTCTCCAACAGATCAGAGGGCACAATGAACAACAGCTTCAGGTCCTGATAGACAGTTCAGGCTTCCAGCACCTTGGAAAGAAATCCTTGTGCACCATTGCTCTTGGAGGTGAAGGTCAATTGGGCCTGCTCTTTATGAACAGATGGTGTTAAATACCTCTATGGAATGAACATGGAGGGGAGAGGCTGAGATCATACCACCTACCTCAGAAAAGCACCTGGCATTCTTGAGCCAGCTGAAATGCATATGATGACTGGTAGATGAGATAGTCTGAGAAGCTTAAACTAACCATATTTCTGTCCACCACTCAAAGATACTTGTCAGTGTTGCAAGGCAGTACAAAGTAGCATTCCAGCAGATGTCACTCCCTTGGTCTGCATCTTTAGAGTGCAGTTTGGGTTCCTCCTATGTGGCCTTTCAAAAACCTAATATTCCCTGGGAAAAGTAACATACTTAGGTAGATAACTTGGCAAACAGAAGACAGGATGTATTTCCTGCTAGCAGTTAGCTAATAAATTGACTTCCTTGGGAGGCCAGCATGCACAGTCTCTGCCAACGCTGTGCCAGATCCTGCTCTTGTCAGTGTTCAACCTTTGCTCCCAACTGTGGGGCAGTACTGATTTTCTCTAACACACTACATATAGCTCTAGTTGTTTTACTCCAGACTGTTGAGAAAGGAGGTTCATGAGAAAAGAGCCTCATTTTATTTTTCTTCTACCTCTTATTTGACCTGTTCTGTGTTCTCGTGCTAGAACTTTACAGATAGCCCTAGCTGTTTTCCTCTCAACACTTCAATACCTGTACTGTACTGTGTTCTAGCAGCTGTATTTTACGACACCATGCATCTCACCATAACAACTGGTGTCTGAAAGCTCATACTATCATCTCTGCCTTGGACTTGCGAGACTAAATGTGGGAAGATGCAGTTCTCAGAAAAGAAACAACATATCAAAATAATATGGATGAACTGCTGAAAGTGGCAATGTAGTTCAATTGTGATTCTGTGAAAACTCACAGCTCTGTTTTTATCCTCAGGTCCCTTGTGGAGAAAAGTTGCCTGTTCTACATGCTCATAGCCTACATGTGTGAGCTTAAAGAGATGGTGAACAGTGCCTATGCAGGGACTTGTGCATACTTCAGAATTCATGCTCAGCCCCTGTCAGCCCCTGTCAGATACATGGCAGGCTCCTCAAGGAGCACGACCTCTGTGTACAGGCTTTCCTGGCCCTGATCTAGCAAGTGAAATTCAGGAAAGAAGAAAGATAAACATATTCCAATAAGGTTTTTGCCTATATCCACCTATGTGGTGTCTCAGCCAACACACTGGTGGCTACCAGCCATGACATGCTGATGCTCAACAGCCATTCTGGCCCTCTGACTCAGATGGAAATGATTTTGAGTGACAGGAAGCAAGAACGTGCTCAAAGACTGCTTTCTTTTCCAGGGGAAGGGGTCATTAATTGACTCTGTAATTATTTTAGGAGGCCAGAAAGAGGATGTAAGTTTTAATGATGAGGGTTTTGCTTGTACTTTTGAGCTTACATGTTTTGCTTACATGTGGCTGAAACTGATAAAGATGCCATGTAAAGCGGCTCCTAGTGCAACGTTAGCAGTTAGTGTCACTGGAGGAATAACAGACCAGATCACTACCTCAAAGACACCTCAGAGACGTGACATAGAAAACAATTCCTTGACTGAGGTAGTGCCTATAGGTTTGGTCTTCCACATCATGGTGACCTGTGGAAGAGTAGTGTACTCCCTTGGCGATTGTGCTGATGCAAGGAAATAGGTCTCTAACACTTGCAAGTATGGTGATAGGAGGAGAGAGACCTGGACACTCACTGGGAAAATAAGCATTTCCATGAATGCTACCATGTTGATCACCACGGGAAAAAAGTCAGGTTAATTTATATTGTGACAAGGCAGCTGAATGGGTGCTTCCTGCATGTTCAGATGGTAGATTACTTTTGACACTCAGACAGGGAAAGTGGTGCGATACCTCACCTTCCATATTGAATTCAACCATAAACCTGTTGTTGCCTTTTCCACAGGAAAACATCCTGTGTGTGCACAGCTCCAAAAAAAAAATTTGGATATCAACTTGAAGAAAAAGAAGTGAGCAAATTCATGAACATGGTTGTGATACTACCAAATACCTGCACTTCATATTTGTTGCATGCAGTGTGCTCAGTTGGAGACCACAAGGAGGTCCCTCCTGTATGGAGGCATTGTTTATGTGGATGAAAGATGACCTCAGGAATATTTGCAGTCCAAATACCTTCTGACTACACCAGAAAGGAGAGAAATGGGAAAATTCTGGCAGATCCTTCAGAAGTTCTTGACTAGTCAGTTTCCCAAACGGTCAAACTACCTTTCAAAATTCTTCTAAAAATTGCAATTAATTTGGAAAGGTAAAAAGAAAAATCACTGTCAATAAACAATGACTTTTCACTTGTACTAAAACCTTCTTCATTTGACTTCCTTACCTTGCAACAGTCTGCAGTAAGTTGTGATTTCTACTCGGCATGTACTTCAACAATCCCTTTCTTTCAAGTGGCTGTCCATTCATTTTAGGGTCAATTAAACCAATTTAAAAAATCACACTTTGAAAAGTTTACAGCAGAAATAGATTCAGAATTAAAGAGTTATTTGTAGTAGCTTTCCTGCATGAGTTGTTTCTATGCAGCCAGATTCTTGTCAGGCATTTGTGACCTGTGTTGGGTTTGAGCAAGGTGAGATACTCATTCTGCACCTCATGGAATGCTTTTTCGTCTACAAATAAATCAAGAAAAGGCCACTGCTTTATTGTTTCTTAGGAAGCCAACAGGAATTTAGTCCATAGAAGAAGTATTAGGTTCTTTGCTAATATTTCAATTAGATTTACTACATTAGGAGTTGCAGAAGTTCCACCATCAGTGATACACTGAAGGACTCATAGAGTGTAGAGTGAAGAAGGAGCCTCGGGAATCCAATCTGTAGAACAAAAGTATAATAGGGATTGTCCAGAAAACTTGATGGAAAACATTTTACTGAATTAATTTTTTTATATACTATTGAAGGGAAATTTTTCACTGAACAATTCTTACAGTGTTGGGGGAATTCACAATTTCTGCTGTAAATTAAATAGGTCCCTTCAGTTATGTCAGAGAAGAAGAGGGTGAGGTCATAGAATGGAAAGATAGGGGCTCACTACCTGCACAGCTGCCATCAGTTTGATCAGACATGCTAGGAAGCTATCCTCTATGGAAAACTACTTTTTCTCTCAGGTCAGTTCTGTCAGGCAGGCTGACAAGTCTTCCTTTGGATGGAAGAAATTGACATGCAGGGCATTCTAAAAGGACAAGAAACTATGAAGTCAAACAGACATATCACTGCTTTGCGGAATCAGGACTTCTGTGTTATCCTTTCACTAGTGAAGAATTCAAAAGGTTTTTCTGTGAACTTGTTCTTGAGGGTATGAATGACAATTGCTCTCTTCCAGTCTTAAGGAACTCTGCCAATTGCCATGACCTTTCAAAGATGATTGAGTGGCCTCACAATGACATCAGTCAACTTCCTTGTTAGCATGGATGCCAGAGGAGAGTAGATTAAACAAATCTAATAGGCCAGGGATTTGGGGCTTCTTACAGGCTTCAGCTGTTCTACATGGTAAGATTTTTTTTCCTCCTGGTAATGAGCCTTTAACCTGAAAAGGGGAATCAATCAGCTGACTTGCAAATGTGTTCCAGAAATGCCTGCAAATAGGTAATTTTTTYTTCCGTCTCTACATATTGCTTCTTCTTCCTGATAATTAATGGGTTTTGTACCAAGAACTAAAATGGACCCTTTAAGCACATTCTCTCTTGTTATTTATTTCATATAGCTCTCTAATAACAGCACAAAAATGTTGACCCTCATCATCTTTATGGAAATGGAGCGTGCTATAGGAGTAGCTTTTCTCTATGCATTTCCTCTGATTTTGCCTCCTCCTTTCAGAAAAGTAGATGTTTTTAAGAAAACAAATAGCAATGGCATCAAAAAGCCAGTCCTAGTTTTCCTTTTGCTTCTGAGGAAATACGATCTGTGGGGAGCCACATGTTATTGTTTCACTATCAGAAAGACACCTATCTCTATACTGGATTTGTATGCACCTAAATCAGACACTCCACCTTGGATTATGAGTAAATTTGGAGCACCTTATTAAGTCTGCTGTAAGCAAATGATCCTACCCTTCAGGAATCCCAAAGCTCTGCAACCAGAGAAAAAGTCTGGAACCAGGAAGACTTACTCTGGGTGGAGGAGGACCAGTTTAGGGAGCACTTAAACAAACAACATACATAAGTCCCTGGGGCCTGATGGGTTGCACCCACAAGTGCTGAGAAAGCTGACTGATGTCATTGGGAGGCCACTCTTGATAATGTTTGAAAGGCCACGGCAATTGGGAGTGGAAGAGCCTAAGTGTCACACCTGTCTTCCAGAAGGGCAGAAAAGAAGATCAAGGAAACGGCAGGCCAACCAGCTTCACGTGAATCCATGGGAAGGTGATGGAGCAACTAATCCTGGACACTATTTCCAATCTCAGGAAGGACAAGAAAGTGATCAGGAGCAGTCAGCATGGATTTACAGAGGGGAAGTCATGCTTAACCAACCTGATAACCTTCCACAGTGAGCTGACTAGCTTGTTGGAGGGCAGTGGGATGTTGTTTACCTTGGCTTTAGTAGGACTTTTAACACTGTCTTCCACAACATCCTAGTAGACAAGCTGACAAAATATGGGTTAAATAAATGGACAGTGAGGTGAATTGAAAACTGGCTGAACAACCAGGCCCAGAGGTTGTGACAAGTGGCACAAAGTCAAGTTGGAAGCAAGTCACTAGTGGTATACCTCAGGGATTGATACTGGGGCCAATACTGTTTACCTTCTTCATCAATGACCTGGATGATGGGGCAGAGTGCCACTTCAGCAAGTTCACAGATGATACAAAACCAGGAGGAGTGGCTGTTACACCAGAGGGTTGTGCTGCCGCTCAGAGAGACCTTGATAGGCTGGTGAATTGGGCAGAGAGGAATCTCATGAAGTTCTACAATGGGAAATGCATAGTCTTACTTTGAGGTAAGAATAACTCCAGGCATCAGTACATGGTGGGGGCTGAGCAGCTGGAGAGTAGGTCTGCAAAGAAGGACTTTGGGGTGCTTGGGGACAAGAAGCTGACCATYCACCAGCAATATGGCCTCATGATGAAGAAGGCCGACAGCATCCTGGGCTGCACTAGGAAGACCATTGCCAGTATTTCAAGGAAGGTGATCCTTCCTCTGTACTCAGCACATCTGGAGCGCTGAATCCAGTTTTGGGCCCACAGTACAAGAAAGACATGGACATACTGGGGCGAGTCCAGGGCAGGACGACAAAGATGATTAAGGGACTGAAGCATCTTTCATATGAGGAGAGGCAGAGAGCTAGGACTGTTTAGCCTGGCGAAGTGATGGTTCAGGGGGATCTTATCAATGTGTATAAATAACTGATGGGAGAAATTGAAGAAGAGGGAGCCAGGCTCTTTTCAGTAGTGCCCAGTGACAGGACAGCAGCCAATGGACACAAATTAAAAATAAAAAAATTAAAAAAAAAAAAGAAATTCAATCTGAACACAAAAAGCACTTTTTTACTGTGAGGGTGGTCAAACACTGGAACAGGTTGTCCAGAGAGGTTGTGCAGTCTTCATCTGTGGAGAATACTCAAAACCAGACTGGAGACAGTCCTGGGAAGCCTGCTCTTGCTGACCCTGCTTGAGCAAGCAGGTTGGACAAACCAGCCTAAGCAATTCTGTGGCTCACCTGCTACTTCTTTTGATAAAAAATCCACCCTTAATGTCTAATTCCTTATAAAAAACTCTACATTACATTCTCTTCTCTGGGTTCTTTAGCCCCACTCAATCCATTCAAAATGGGGTTTCACAATCTCATGTTCCCAAGACTTTACCTTCATGGTATTGCTTCTTTTGTAATCCATATTATTTCAAGTATCTTGTCCCCATATTTGCAAACCTGCCTCTTTATACCACTCCTCCCTGATCTCTTGTCATATTAATTCCTACTGTTCTGCTCTGACAGTCTATCCCTCTGCTCTGTTCATCTTTGTGCAGCTCTGTGCTTCCCTTACGCATGGAACAATCTCTATCTTCTGCTTATTCAGATTCTACTTGAATACCATGCACTGCTGTGATGATAGAGCTGATACAGCTGTAACAGCAACAAAAAGTAGCAGCACTGCACCACATGTTTATTAGTTGTAGGTACATTTCTTACTTTACCTTCTACTTCTGCGTGTTCTTTGGAAATCAGCTGCACCTCTTATCTTGGGATGTTTGTGTTTTACATAGCAGACACTACCAGCTGCATCTCCTCTTTACTCCATCCAGTTAAATTCTCATGGCAACAAATCAGCATGGTAAACTGAAAGTAGCGTTGGCTTGCTGTGGTACTGGAGGCCTTGTAGCAGAAGACATACGTTTTCCAATTTGCATACGAAGTAAAGGCGAGACCCTTCAAGCCCTCCCACCTAGCTGGTGAGTCAGTGCTTCCCAAGGCATCTCTCTCATGAAACAACTGCCTACCTTCCGGAGATGAGAACTACATATATCTAAAGGCTAGCCTCTCTAGGGTGTTGTAGCAATAAACTTGTGTCTCCAGTTTGATTGTCTGAACGTGTGAATTGCTCTCTGCTCTTCCAAGGTAGGCAGAGCGGGCAGCTGGCTTATTCAAGCTGTTAATGTCAATATGAGTTATAGACTCTGGCTTAGCTTTAATTCCAGCTCTGTCAAAACAAGGTGAACAGCTGCAGTATGTGTATGTAGTGCAGATGGGCTTAAACTCAAGGAGAGTGAAGTGTAAGCATGTTCTCTTTGTGGGCTTTAGTCTTCATAAACCTATTTAGTAGAACTGTTAATTGTAGCTGTAACTGCCCAAGTCAGCGTATGTGCAGTGATCTCTACAAATATGCTTTTGAGGGAGCTTCCAGATCGATGTTAAGTGACGCGGAGGGTAGCTGCTGTGAAGCAGACAGATGCTGTTAGCTTTACGTGCCTCTCAAGAGCCAGTTCTTTTTGGCTCCTGTAACTTGCAGAGGAGTAGCAATCAGACAAGGTAGCTACCATCTTTCAGATATAGGAGTCTAGCTATAAAATACTAGGTTCTCAAAACTGAAAAGCTAGTTTTTTCTGACTTCTGTCTATAGCTTGAAGGTCCCTAGCCATCAGCAGGTTGAGGGAACCTCTTAATCGATTTCAATGGACCTGCACCAGACCCTAGTCATTATGTGCTCTTGCCTTCTAATTGCTGTTAACTGTTGGCTCTTGTGCAATGAGGTTCTAGTTAGAGATTTCCTGAGATGTGGTTCATGTCCAGATGTCAGTTGTACAATGCCTTTCTCATCTGCATGCTTCCAGAGAGTTTGAAGGACTTGCATTTAAATTTTCTGCTCTGGAAACATCTGTTCTACTAAATATTTAATTTCTTAAATCAAAAACATTCTGAAGTAGTCAGTAAAACACCCACTACTCCGTTGCAATGATTTCCTTAATGTTGGAAGTGCAGAACTGCAATCCCGTTATTTTTGTAAATGCTTGAAAACATCTTTTTAAATTACTTTTAAACTACTTTTAAAATAGATCTCAGTACATTTAGAAATGGGAACAGTACATTTAGAATGGGAATTATATGTCATCCTCTTTCAAAGAATGGAGAGAAACAGAACCATCCTGAAAGTCTTTTGTAGTCTGATTGCCTTTTAGTCTTTCTGTGAAGGTTTATTCATGTAATATTCCTGTAATAAACTCTTCTCCTCAGTGTGACACATCAACAAACCACTATGGATGAATTACAAAGGGTACTACTCTGATGTTCTGTAGTGGTCTCTAAGCAGTGACATCTGGCTTTAGAAAAGGAGGTATCATGACTTCTTTTGCAGGGTAAGAAAGCAGGAAAAAAACAATAGCTTTAATAGTGCAAAAGTATGTCATGGTGCACCTGAATTGTAGATCGCATACAAATTTTGGAATTCATCAAAACAGATCTAATGACTCACTGTATTTTCCTTTGCATCTAAAGCCAATAACATTGTTACCCATTCTGATGGGTACAGATAACAATTTTCTTGGGCCATTTGCAAACTTGTAAGTCTGCTTATATTTCATACGCCTTCGTCCCTATTCTGCAATTTTAAGACAAGCAAGTAACCAGATTTGCTTTTAATTTCAAATCACAATATTCTATTTGTGTTTGTGGCATTAAGTCATCAGAAATCTCACACAGGGCTAAGAGGCAGTGGAAGAGCAAAGAGGAAGTTGCTAGGTTGTCATCCAAAATTCACTATTCACAGTTAAAGGGAAGCAGTGAGATATTCCACTTTTATTTACATATAAGGAAAGAAGAGTGATGAAAATTCACATGGGAGTGTGTTGTTCGAAGAAATTATGGGACAAAGTCAGCAAGTTTCTGTGAGAGCGTGGCATACGCTACATGATGGTTTTCATTTTTATAGTCTGCTATTGTGAATTATGGGCCTGCTTACTGCTGTTACTCTTCAGTTTTCCTGTGGCTGCTGGAGATTATTTAAAATAAATAACCTTGCTGTGTTTCTCCTAGAGGACAAAATTCAGTTAAGTCCAGCCTCCTGCCATGCTAGATTCTGAGTTTCCACAGGAGAAACCTGGCACATGTTTTAATTGACTAAGTGAAGTGAAGGGAGCTGTCATATGGCATGAATTGCCTTGCTCTTTTTTCCCTAGCAAATGATGTTGACAGTGGGGAAAAAAGTGTTAACTCAACGTGCAGTTTATCTCACACTGTTAAATTCACATAGGAAACAACTGACTTGCAGAGTTACACTTTTGTCTGAATTTGGCCACCTTCTGAAACATGTTTTAATGGGATTATAACATAAGCCCGGATGGCATACCTCTAATATACCATGAAACATACACACAGACTTACGGGTAACACGTAAGTGGAGTCTAACAAGTACCTCTTGCGGCAACTGCACTAGCTTAAGAGCTGCCAGTGTAATTTTCTCCTTTCTACATCATTATTTTTCCCTCCCCTTACTCTCTGCTGTGCCAATAAACTATTTGCAGTCTGATAAACCAGATACAGAAACTGATCAAAGCAACTTCATCAAAAAATTGTGCATCAGAAAGCATTGCCTTTCAAATAAACACTTTTGTCAATATATGGTCAATGTAATACGTAGTACTTGAAATTACAAATTTAAGCTTCCCAATACCAGACAGAAAACACACGAAGTCACAACAGAAAACAACTGATGTTTTTATTGACTTTTTCTGCAGGTTCAGATTTGTCTCCAAGATGCCGATGGCTCGGCATTGTGTTGGCACTGGCGTTTACACTGCATCACTGTCTCGTCTGCAGTAGGTTCAAGTGGAGCGCCTGTCGTTCGGCAGGAAGCCAGTACAGCTTCACTTAGCGGGGTGGTCTGACAGAAATGCAACCGAGAGTCAGTCCCTGCGGCAGACCAAACGCTGGTCGCTGCCTGACGCGGGAGCAGAGGCCTGTCGCTACCGGCCGGGCCTGCCGGGCCGGGCGGTGCGTGCGCAGGAGGCCAGGCCCGAAGCCAGGCCCCAGGCCGGACCCCAAGGCGCCGCCGCCCGCTGGCGCAGGCTGCGCGCCCGGCACCGCCCGGCTCCTCCGTGCGCCACCAGGTCCCGGGGATAGATAGAGGCTGGGCGGCGGGGCCAGGCCGCCGCTGCCGCCCGAGGCGAGGCGAGGCCTCCCTGCACCCCACGCTCCCCCGGGACGCAACGATGCTTTTGGCGCTGATTGGCTCGAGCCCAAGGCATCACGCGGAGAGTTCCGTTAGCCCCGCTGCCGCCCCTGCCGCTCGCTGATTGGCTTTACCGCTGGGCGGTGCTCGACTCTCATTGGCATAGGCGGGGCGCCCTCCCCTTCCCCGCTGATTTCTGGCGTAGGCGCAGGTGCGGAAGCTGCAGCCGCTCGCGCTTCAGTGGCACCGCCGCTTCTCATCTCCATGGCCGACCTGGAGCTCTTCGGTACTCAGCAGCAGCCGACGGCCGCCGCCGATAACGGGGCGCTGGACGGCGCCGAGGAGGATCCTGCCGCCGCTTTCCTGGCGCAACAGGAGAACGAGATCGCGGGCATCGAGAACGACGAGGGCTACAGCATCCTGGAGAGCGGCGAGGTGCCGGCGGCGCTGCAGGTTCCGGAGGGCCTCGACTCGGGTACGCGCGGAGGGACGGCAGGCCCTGCTCCACCGCCCCTCCCCTTGGCGGTGGGGGGGGGGGCCTGCGGAGGGAGGCGCGGTGCCCGGCGGGCGGCGCGGGGAGGAGAGGGGTCCCGGCCTGGCGGGGCTTCCCAGCTTCCCTTCTCCCTCGGAGGCCCCGTGGCCGGGAGGGGGCGGTGCCGGCGGGGCCCCCACCGCGGCTTTCTGCCCCGAGCACATGCCGCCGGCTGTCTGGGAATGGTCCCGGGATTAGGTCTGGGCCGTGCAGCCATGCCGTTTTCGTCGTCCTGGGTGTGCTCTGCCTTGTGTAAGTTATCTCCCTACTCCCTCAGACGGGGTGGTGTTTATAGTTTATATTTCCTAAAGATGCCAGAGTGCCCAGGCTTGCCGAAGAGTAGTCTGTTGAGAACACTGCTGAGGAACTCTGGTCTCATCTAATCCAGGAGCCTGCCTGAAATGAAGATCCCCTGAAAGCAGGATAAATCAATATGTTGTGTTCTGCCACTTGTGTTTCTGTCTTCAGAGGCAGTGATCTTAGTCTTAAAGTATGCTAGCAGTTGAGCTAATGTTTAATTTTAATAAGCCTCTAGCCTTTGTTCCTTGGTAACCTTTGTACTGAATGTGAGAAAACTGACACTGCAGAACACACTGTTAGGTTCAGAGGAGGGTGGCTACATATGTTGGGAACTAGAGGTTAGTATGTTTTTGGTTAGTGTGGCAGTAGCTAAAGCAACCCTGAGTAACCACTTCTGATTATGAAAGGTTTGAGGTTTTTAACTGAAGTCTAAGTTGAAAGGAGTTGTGAATGTAGGATGATGCTGCACTTAACTGATGTTTTGACACTCTTGGAAGACTTTGCTTGTACTTGTCAGTGGGTCCATAGGAACATGTTTTGCTCTCATGTGACATTCCTTTGTCACTTCAGGAAGATGCCACTCTTCTTCAGACTAAGTTGAATAACTTTGCTCCCCATTTCACTGTTGGAACATCTTTAGAATTAAGTCTTCATTATGCAACCTGATTTCTGAAATTACTGGCATATCTTATGTATGAGGATGCCGGTTCATAGTATCTCTTGGAATAAAGCCCAACTAGATAAACTGAGTAATGGAGACTTGTTGCTTCCAGTGCTTATTTAGCAGTAGCGCAGCCCTTAGAGTCAGCTAATTCATGAAGTTCAAAACATATGGACTACATACTTCCTGTAAAAAGGGTGTTTACAGGGGAATAACTTGCTCAAGCACTAGAACATGAGGATAATTGTTATCAGAACACCATCCTGTTTTGACATCAGATATAACTTGACTTCCGTATTCTATGTATAATGCAGAAACAGACACAGTGGACACCTCCCTTCTTACTTTCAGAAGTCTCAGACAAGCATTATGCCTTATATGGTCTTTCCATTCCAAACAGACTCTGGAACATTAAAGTAGCTGTTTGAGGACTAATTTCTTTGGAGAAAGTTCTGACACTGGCCTTTCTCACAGGGTGCCAGGACCAGCTAGATCCTTACCTTCTCTACCTGCATGCAATGTGGCTATTGTAGAGTGATTCCTTGTCAAAAAGTCAACTTGTTAAATACTTCTAAATTGGCTTGATATGTAAAAGTAGTTCTTAAGCTGCTTTTCAAGAGTTTTTTCTCAAGTCACGTAAGTTTACTTGTCATGGAATGCAAAACTTATTGGAGAACTTTCTCTAGAAAGAGGGTCATAAAATAATGAATATGATAGTATGATCTAAGGATCTGGGAAGTCTAGGTGTGATCTGTATGTCATCTTGCTTTCTTGTATGCATTGGGATTGCATTTATGCTCTGGCCTGTTAAATAGGCATAGCAGGTTGTGCTTGTGGACTTTTGGTGGTCCCATTTTTTAACAGAACATCCATTTGTTGACTGTTGGAGCCTGTACTCACTCCCTCCTTGTTAAAAAGTGTGGACTGGATCAGGGATTTGTGGATTTACTTTTTTTAACTGTAACCTTTTTGAACTCCTTATTTACAGGTCTGTTGGATAAGTTTTCTTTCTAAATACTGGGCCAAAAGTCCTAACTCAGGCAGCTCTCAACTGAATTTTGAAGATCTTAACTTCAAATATTGTGAGAAGCAATCACCAGCTTCTTGAAATACACTTGTAAGAAACATGGTGTCTCATATAACAAACAGTTTTTAAATTGCAGCCTCTTAAAAAAAGATTAGACAAATACATGGACAGCAGTGAACTTCAGGAACTGTTAATATCAATATCAGGAAACTGATATTAGTGTATATTTCTGTTAATTGTAGTGATGGTGGATACTGGGTGAGTACGGGGGGAATGGCAGAATGTTGCCAAGCTCATGTGTCTCACTCAGCATCACTTCATATTGCCATGGTCAGGGTTGGAGTACTGGCCTGAACCAGTAGGCCATTTATTATGTAAATAGCTATCCTGTTCAAGCTTCCTGGGCTCTGAAAACTAATGTTATTTCCCTTGAAAGATGAAGCATAATCACTGCTTCAGAAAATAGGAAGTACTGTATAAGTCAAGTAATACAGTGCTGCTGCTTAGTTATTAGTAACTTGGATCTTTTATGAGATCTCCTTTTCTGTGATAAATCAATGCCTGCATTTATTTACAGTCAAATTCTTCAATTCTCTCCAGTCTGACGATACTAGATCTTCAGGTTATAGCAGTTCACTTGCTATGTCCTCTGAGCGGGAGAGAGTGAGTTCAGGTTGAAGTGTGTCGCTTCTAGAACCTGTATGTCAATATAAAAACCTTGTGACAGCTTGTCAAGTAGCTTCTTATGGAGAACTACATTCAAAGACAAGCAGTTTTATATGTTAACAATCATGGAAATACACACAAGTTTAATGTAGGCTGTCTGGTCTCAAACATTGCCTTCACAGTTTCAAGCTCTGTCATTTTTATATGAACTTGAATGAATGATGTTTCTCCATCTTCTTAGGAGGCTCATGAGCCTCTCTAGGAATTAAGAAACTTAATTGCATTTGGTGGTTTGTCCATAAACCACATCTAATAGCCTTTCAGGGACTGAATATTAATTCACTTGAAAAAATCATTAGGAAAGAATTGTTTCCTTCTGTCTCTCTAGTTAGCACCACAGACAGAAAGAGTTACTTGTTTGTGACTATTGATATTTTTTCTTAAATTGTTTGAACAGACATTGTTCTGGGTTTTGCTATGCAATCAGTATCTTGAGGCTTCAGAGCACCATAAGGTAGCACTGAGAAAGGTATAATAAAGGGATGGTATCTGTTTAACTTGTATTTGCTCTCTTGTGGTGATACTGCATTATTATGAAGCTCGTGGCAGAAAAACCTATTTTTCTGTTTACAAGAGAATACTACATCTATTGGGAAGTTACAGAAGCTCTTATGGTACAGCATTATTGCAGACAGAGGAAGGTGTGGTCTAGTACTAGCCTATTGTTTATATTGAAAATGAGGGAACTCTAATGGATTTTGGTATGACAGCAGGTTAGAACTAAAACACAGGAAAGAAGCACTCTTCCTGACCTGCTTGCCTTTATTTTGCACACAGGTATGAGAATGAGTTATGGCTAGAAAAACTATTTCTTCCTCAGTTTCTTGCATAACTATCTAAACAAAAACTTCAGAGAAGATTCTTCTTTCTCATCCTCTTATGGATGAGAGGTAGGTGAAGGGGAAGCATGATCTATGCCCAAGAGAAAAAGGATGGAAAACTAGTCCTTGAATGGTGAAGTTACTTAACCTTATGCCAGAATATATTACACTTGGTTATGTTCTTCTGTTGCTTTAACTATAGCTGCTAGTTCACTCAAAGTAGCAATGAAGTAGTAGAGTACTTACTGTTTAAAAGACATGCTGGAAGTAGCTTATAAAAAATACTTTTATGTATGGTCATATTGAAGTTCATTTCTCCTGCATGAGGATATTGTCCAAAGCATAGCCGGATAGGAAGACCTCAGGAGGAACTAATCCCTGCGTTAGGAGATGGTTGGACTTGTGTTAGAAGAGCTACCTCTGCAAAGTTCTGCCTCTGACTGTTCTGATAGCCATCGTCTTTTGCATTGAGAGTAAGACTTCAGAGGGGCTAGTGAACAAGGCTAAGCAAACTTCCTTTTATGCCAAGCAGTGCTGAGTCTGGTAATAATGCAAGTAGTTGCCTTCAGACTAGTTGATCATCATTGTGGTAAGCCTCTGAAGCCATATGTTGACTTGTAGGACTGAAATGACAAAACTGTTGTTGTATTTATCTTCCAGCTACACAGTGCTTTCTTTTGTAAGCTGTAGTGCATGTGGCGGGCACTGACTCTAGCTGTTTGTTGCTGGCAAGCTTGGCTGTTGTTTCTCTCCTGTGAATGCAAGGTAGCTGATAGGGCTTATCCTCTCCAAACCCTTCCAGACTCTAAAAAACTATCTGGGTTGCTGTGTGGAAGTTCATTATTACCCTATTGTCAGCATGTGTTACAGAACTGTAGATGTGGACATGTTCTTTGCAACAGTATCCTTAGAAATAAAGCTTTATCTTAAGTTCAGAAGCAAACACGAAGGTATGTGGATCATTACTCACTAGAATAGTTCTAAATGTGCAATGTTAACTTCAGGAGCTTCAAGATGCAATACTGTGATAGAATCGGATGGACTCTGAAGCCAGTGGAGAGCTCTCATTGTTCATGGCCAATGAAAACATGATGATACAGTAACAGTATTTAGGCTTTTTCTGTGGGAAGTCAGGTATGAAATGACATGTTTCTGTGGACAAAGACATCTGATATACAACTAGCATTGATTACTGATATGAAGGCTGGCAAGCAGATAGTGTTTGTATAATTCAGTATGAAGTCTAGAAAAACTGAGACCGGAGAGCTGAAATGAGAGAATGTTTGACTGTTGGTCTGGTTCCAGTTAGCATACTTGTATTGGCATATGACAGCATGCTGGTACAGTGCCATTTCCTCTTCTGCTTGCAGTATGTTCAGTCAGCATGCTGACTCTGCATCTTAATCACAAGTTCTAGGGAGTTCAAAACAGATGGGAAATTTGTTTTAATACTTTCAATGCATCTGACCTGGGTGCCCTCTGGAAACACTTAGCTCTGTGCCAGTTAGTGGCTGTTTCTATGCCCTAAGACAAACACATCTGTTTTCTCAGCCACAGGCATCAGCAATGATGATGTTCCTTTTACCTCAGCAGAGTACCAGCCTGAGTACTAAAGACCTTAATGAATGTTTTTTGGTGTAACAAGAAAACTTAATCATATTATCACAGTTCTTGGAAGAATCTTCAAGACTTATTAGCCCTCCCACCTAGCTGGTGAGTCAGTGCTTCCCAAGGCATCTCTCTCATGAAACAATTGCCTACCTTCCGGAGATGAGAACTACATATATCTAAAGGCTAGCCTCTCTAGGGTGTTGTAGCAATAAACTTGTGTCTCCAGTTTGATTGTCTGAACGTGTGAATTGCTCTCTGCTCTTCCAAGGTAGGCAGAGCGGGCAGCTGGCTTATTCAAGCTGTTAATGTCAATATGAGTTACAGACTCTGGCTTAGCTTTAATTCCAGCTCTGTCAAAACAAGGTGAACAGCTGCAGTATGTGTATGTAGTGCAGATGGGCTTAAACTCAAGGAGAGTGAAGTGTAAGCATGTTCTCTTTGTGGGCTTTAGTCTTCATAAACCTATTTAGTAGAACTGTTAATTGTAGCTGTAACTGCCCAAGTCAGCGTATGTGCAGTGATCTCTACAAATATGCTTTGAGGGAGCTTCCAGATCGATGTTAAGTGACGCGGAGGGTAGCTGCTGTGAAGCAGACAGATGCTGTTAGCTTTACGTGCCTCTCAAGAGCCAGTTCTTTTTGGCTCCTGTAACTTGCAGAGGAGTAGCAATCAGACAAGGTAGCTACCATCTTTCAGATATAGGAGTCTAGCTATAAAATACTAGGTTCTCAAAACTGAAAAGCTAGTTTTTGTCAACTTGAGTCTTCCCTTACTGAAGCTAGTAAGTATGTTCTTGGAGACTAGTATCCTCCAACTTAACTACCATGTTTGAACTGATGACTTGACAGTCCTCTACCTAATACAGTTAATGATTGCTATTCAGGGCTCATGGATAAGGACTTGGTAATACTTGCCTCGTTCCCCGATAAAGGAGTATGAAGAGCTTCCTCTGTGCCATTAACACTAGTGTGAAACGGGGGCATACATAGCCACAAAGAAATAGAGGATACAGCAGCATAATGCTCTTATTTTTAGGTGAATTAGCTATCTTATTTAAGAAGGTGGTGCAAAATAACTTGATTTTCTGCTTACTGTTGGGTAACTTTGGTACAGTCTCTTCTTTCATTGAAGAGTATATTAACATGGCAGAAACACCTCTGTGTGATAAGTTTATCCATGGTAGCACTATGGGTGAGACAAAGGTAGTAACATGACTTGTTTATATCATGCAGGCAGATGTTATGTAGCACTGTTCCAGAGAGATGCCTTGCTGAGATTTAGCAGTTCTTGAAAATCTTGGTGCATTTTGCATAGTCTGGAGATTTAAATAGTTTCACAAACTCAAATGTTTGTCTCAACTGACATATGTTCCCTATGGCTGTGTTTTAATAAGATGAAATTTTAGGGTTCTGTGGCAAAGATTTCTAGCTGATCCTGTTCCTGAGGCTCTACTGCCAGTGTCACTTCAGAGGGAATAATGCTGCAGCTGAAGTAGGAAGCTATCAAACATGTCATCACAGAAGGTAGCAGAAAGGTGACTTTACTAGGAATGTTAGCTGTATCTTTTGAGCTGATGAGGAATTAGGAGGTAACCAAACTAGGATAAGAATTACTAAGTGTTGGCTGCAGGATTGTTAATCTTCCAGGTAGAAACTAAAATAGTGAGAGTCATGTTTCTTAACTTCTGAACAGTTGTCTAGTACTCAGCTTCTAAGACAGGGAGGAGAAAGTGGGAGTAACTTTCGAACACTGTCTGTAGCACCTTCTCAGCAGTATCAGCTCTGCTGTTTGTGTAGTCTGAAGCATAATCTCTTGATGAAGAAATGACCTTGTATTACTGGTTCTGCAGAATAATGGCTCATTTGGTTTCTTATGACTATGCAGAAAAGTGCAGAGATAAGGAAGTGACCCTGCAGGGTATCAAGTGACACTCATTTGCATAACTCCCACATTAGATACTCTAGCAAAGCTTTCCATACAAGTACTGACATCAGTAAATCTGGCTGTTCTGTCTTTTCTCAAATGGCTAAACTACAGTCACTTCTTCACAGGTGCTGTTGATGGAGTGGTTAATGGAGATGTCTATCAGGTAAGATAAAAGTATTCTGTACTTAGAATGTGCAGTTCTACTCTGAGAACTTTACCTTAATCTAGACTAATACTTCCCATTTCTTGTCTCTAATGTACTTTTATCTCATCTCTGAAGAGGAACTTCTATTCTGATAGCTCATCTCGTAAAGCTGTTAATGCTCTTAATATGCCCCTCCTCTGAACTTAGGGTCAACTTAAAGCAGCAGTCCATTTTGAATTATGGCTTAATAGGACATAACCACTGTAAGCAGACTGACAGGCTCTGTGGTGTGACTTAACGTTGACTTGCCACTGGCTAATAAGCTGAAAGCATGCTCTGACTACCTAGTTTAAAGCAGAGTTTTCTGAATCGCTTGTTCTTTAAGGACAGTTCATGTGTCCTGGTTGTCTTACCAAGATTGGCCTTAGAAGGAGCTGACTGAAAACATTATACGCTTCTTAGTGACATAGAGTTGCATGAAATTAAGCTGCTGGCTAAACAGCTCAATCATAGTATGAAAGCATGTTAGTCAGCCATGGTAATGACAAAAGGAGGAGATACTTGCTTTATTAGTGTCAGGGAGGAATGAGGCATGCTAAGGCAATCACTGGGTTGTAACTGAATTTTACACCAGTTTGGCTAAGGCATTGTCATTGCCTGGTAACAGAGTTGGCTGGATAGCCCTGATTAAATGTATGCTTGGGAAGGGGGCAGCATATGAGCTGCTTCTCCATAGAGTTTTAAGTGAACACTGAGCGTTGTGGAGACACAAACAGCTTTCACTGCTGCTAACATTTTTATATCCTCACCACTGCTGTGAGATTGATGGGAAAACTGTATCTTACTGGCCCTTTGTGCTTCCTTACACAACAGAAAGTAGATGAAATATCTTGATTTTGTGTTTGCAATTTTAAGTGACCTGCTGCTTTGGTTGATAGAGCTTCCTCTTAATGAGGAAGAACAGACCGAACGGGCTGTATGTAACTTTTGTTTTAGCTACCTGTAACTAGTTTGGCCCTGCAACTGGCCAATTTATTTTGTTTTGATTGAATGTGAAGCCTGGTGCTGTTCCATCAGCCTAGCTCCTTCTCTTCGCATTCTCTTCATTGAGGGCTACCGGAGGTCCAAAGAGGGGCAAGTCTGTCATTAGCTGCAATCCATCTGGTACTGTCAGAAGTGGTATTCCTTAGGTCTGTTAAGAGTAGGGTGAACCAATAAAAGTTGTTGGACTTGGAGTATCCACTGTGGCAAATAGCACAATATTCATCAGCTTTGTGAATCTGGTGTGTTAATGATAGGCCTATTTATTGCAAGTCTTTGAGCTGTTGTATAGTAAGTAGTATGCTAGTACTCGTGCTGTTTTGATGCTTAAATGTTGAAATGCCTCTTGTGTTCTAAGCTGCGTACAACAATCCAAATTCTCTAATGTCTTTAAAGGACATTGGCTTTTAATATCAGTTAAGTTCACAAATGTCTCTGAAGTAGACAAATAAGTTACAGAGAACATTTTAAACTGCTATGCACAAAACTGTAAAAAAAAAAAAAAATTACTTTCACAGCAAATACTTAAGGTGAAATGAACTGGAGGATCTTTAGGCCTACAACTGCATAGTGAGGTGCTAAGTATTGTCTTCTGCTTTCTTCAGGCGTAGAGCTCTGGCACAGTTTGACTTCCCAGTCAACTTGAATTTGCATTTGATCCCTGATTGCTAGAGGCAGTTCTGTCATAATTTGCTTCAATCCTGCTGTAATTTGTGGCAAGATGTTTTTCATGTTAATGGTGGAAATGCGGTATAACATCAGATGAATGTGTTATGTGCTCAGTTCAAATAGAGTCTAATTTTGTCACTTGCAGGCAGTTATCTGAAATACTCAGTTGTCACGTATAAATGACATTATTATTCCTTCCCTCTAAGGAGAGTAATGGTCCAACAGACTCCTATGCTGCCATATCTCAAGTAGATCGACTGCAGTCAGAACCGGAGAGTATTCGAAAGTGGAGAGAGGAGCAAAAGGAGCGCCTGGAGCAACTTGGTAAGGAGGGTGTTTGTTGCAGTAGCATTCTTGCTTGTGAATAACTTAGTGGCAGCTTCTTAAGCAGCAGAATTCTCAACCATGGCTTCTGGCTTTTGGGAATCTAACATGCTTCTTGAGTTTGAGCAGCAAGTCTGGATGAGTCTTCCAGTAAGCAGACTTAATACTGGTGTAGGAGTCAGCAAGCAAGTGGCTCTCTGAACCTTAACAGTATTCACATGGCCTGCCCTTTACTTACAAATAAGCTGACAGAAAATGATCAGCTTTTATCAGCAGAAAAGAGTGAATAAATACTGCAGCCATCAGAACTTTTTTCAAAGGATAAAGATTGCTCATTTTGTAATTGCTGAGGCCATCTGTTGTCACACGGATCTTAGTCTAATAGCTATGTTAAGTAATGGAGTAGTGACTAAACTAAGTACAGCTATCAAATGCAGTGATACCTACCTGTGGACAGCTTCTAAGAGCCTACAAACTGGTATGCTTTCTACTTATATTAGGGAGGAGGCTTTGCTTGAAATTGTTAGGACAGAACCTTCTGCACAATGTGATTCTGGATAGAGCTGAGCCTGTTGCTCCTCTTCTGGGCTAGTTACAGTGGATGAGCTTGTCCTGAACTGTAGGCTGGGTGTAAAAGCATGCTGCGTGCCAGGCTCCCTCACTTTGTCTAAGCACAGAGGCTTTACTGAGCTTTGTTCTAGCACTAGCATAGCAAGGTGACCGTTTCTGTTTTTGAACAGTTTGCAGGCCCACAGGCTTACTGAATCTGAATTAGTCTACAAATGCCTATCCTAAACTGAAGTGGACTGTCCCGGTTATGCAGCACAGGCATTCTGTTTAGCTAATCCTCTGAATGTTCATGGTATTTAGAGTTCTCATGGCCTAAATCAGGAAATCTCCTAACCCTTATGTGAGTAGATCAAGCAACTGTCTGCACTAGAGCGCACCCTGAGCCATCAGCTGAAATGTTAGCAAGATCCAGCTGGAACAAACATGACTGACAAATCAATTCTTAAATCTTCAGATGCGAACTCACGAAAGCAGGAAGCAGAATGGAAAGAGAAAGCAATAAAGGAGTTGGAGGAGTGGTATGCAAGGCAAGATGAAAAGCTCCAGAAAACAAAAGTGAGCAACAGGTAAGGTTTCTTCAGCTGTCTGAAGACTTAGGGTACTGGATATGAAAGTAATGGGGGAGAGAGGTTAGAATGCTTCTAGTATGTCCTAGGGCACTAGTCCTTCAGATCATTAAAGTAACCTCTCCTACTAAGAAATGGGTCTCCAGTGGTATACTATCTTTTTAAGTTTTCTTAGAATCTAGATTAAATGCCCAAGGATAGCAAGAGAAAGCATTAAGATAACGAACCAGAATTAGTGAACAATCCTTAAGACAAAAAGTTTGAATGTGGCCAGAAAAAGTTTTAGTCTACCCACTTGCTTGCGTGCCACTAGCTGCACAGGTCTTCAGTCACTGTAATTACCTACCTTGAGACTAGCAATCTTACTTGCTATCTTTAGAACACACGGAAGTGGCCTTCTAGTTAGTCTTTGCTACAAGTTATTTCATTAGATATCTTAAAACCTTTGGCTGCTCCTTTTGGAAGCATTTGAGAAATAACCTGACTCAGTTCTGCTAGTGAAGAACTAAATGCTGACTGTTTCTATGGTGGGTTTGAATTGTCTAATTATGGGCCCTGGGGCAGAAACTGTCTTGGCTGCTAGTCTAGTAAGCTTCTTAGAGGTTCCCTGTGGAATTTTGACTTCAAGCTACGTAAAGGTAAATATGATAGTAGTGACTTAATACCGCTTAGATTCCTACTTCTGATCTAGGGTTGCCAGTGTCATTCTGTCCAGGTCATCATCAGGGCTGCTTTATACTTTGGGAACCCAGAGACCTCAAGATGAACTGTTTTTTTGAAACACCATTTTTCTTATCAAAATGGCCAGCAGGTTTGTCTTGAGTAAGAGTCCTACATAGGCTGTACTTCTTACTAAAGGAAGAAAGGAGGCCTACACTTCCTACAAAATTATGGATTTGACACTTCTGTTCACTGAGGTACAGTCTTTTGGTTGGGCCAAGAAAGGGAAACAGGATTGGCACTCCTCTAGTTGGTGGCCAGAGCTCATGATACCCTCACAGCTTTATAGTGGCCAGTGTTTGAGTGCAGGGTATGCATTCTGGAGCAGCATGGGTCCATTTAACAAGTGTTACGCAGAAGGAGTGTTTGGCATTCTCATCAGCTTGGTGAGATCTCTCTCCTAATGGTAGTTTCTGTCCACTGGAAGTAGCCTAATGCTAACCCTGGGACTCTAGACCTAAACTAGCTGGTCCCAACTTCTAGGATGTAGCAGAGCTTTTGTGTTGCCCCTCTGAGTCAATGGCTTAATTGATACATTGCCTGTGGTAGCTGCTTTCCTGTTACAGTAAGTCTAGGTGATACAAGGTTAATGTGCTTGTTAAAACTGCCTTCAGCTGTGTTCTGTACTTCTCATCCTTATCTCTTTTCTCCTGCCTGCTTGCCTGCCTGTTGGACTACTTGCTACCTAGGGTGGCAGATGAAGCTTTCTACAAACAACCCTTCGCTGACGTGATTGGTTATGTGTATGTTGCTTAACTACTAATTCTGTTTGCTAGTCAACTAGGTAATAAGGAGGATCAGAAATAGTGCTGAATGTCTGGAGGTGACTTCTGAATATTTCAGGGCAGTATAAATTAATATAAGTAAATAGCCTTTACTTTTTGGACTGACTCTGATCTGCAGTATTAAGTGCTGTTTTCTTGTAAGGATCCCATACACTGCATAACATCCAGCACTTTCAGATTAAGTCATGTAGTATACATAACACTGGAATTCTGGTAGTGACTTTAGTAGTCTTTAGATGTAGGGGTTTACAGTTGTTTCCAGGCCAGTGAACACTGTTTAGCAGGATGCTTTGCTGGGTATGTGGGTTAGTGTCTGAAATCTCACATGGGTGCTGTATTTAGTCCTAGTCACTTCCACAGAGAAGCACAATGTTTAACTCTGCATTCTCTGTAATACAGATTGAGTTCCTGAGCTGTGCTCATTTACCTACATAATCAGAAAAATATTCAAGCAATGCTTGCACATAAAGCTCCGCAAGCCAAGGAAGGTGGAAAGGAATCACCTGCCATAAATCAGGGTAGAAGAGGTGTGTGCATGTAGAATTAGGATGCTATTAGAGAACGGATGAAAAGTACAAGAAGGTGGTATTGGAAAATAGCATTAGCTGCTGGGAGAACATTTAGGAACAGCTCTGTGTAGACATTTTGCCAGCCTAATGGATCAATGAGAATACAGCCATGACTTTCAAGCCCCAATGAGTATGCTAGTTTCCGTGGGGTGGAAGGATTGCAGTGTTCATTGGCTTGTTCATGTGTGTTAATTTCTTCCCTTAATTTGTAGACTTGAATTGAAAGATGGCCATGTCACAGATTCTAAGGTGACACCTTTAGAAGGTGTATTGGTGAGCCATGGTGTGGCTTTTGAGTGCATTAATATTGAAGGTCCAGTGTGGAATTCATTACATAACTGTAGGTGGATGTAAACCAGGACTTGTGAAATGATGGATTTACAGGTGGTGTTTGACTTTTCTGAAGTCTTCTGGAGTTGATTTTGATAGATTTTTCCAATAAAACCCTTATTTTCATATATTCAATGCAAATGTGCAGTATAAGTGCTGCAGAATAAAATTTGGCAGCCTGTTTCCTGAATGTAGGCTAAGCTAGTAGTGCATGTTCAGCCAGCTGATCATCTGCATTAAACTCATTCTCATTTTCTCTATCTGACTTAAACTTTCTCTCCTTGTTTCTTTTCTTCTCTTCACCTTTAAGCACAAACATAAATCATCCTTGCTACAGCCTAGAACAGTTAAGTAAAAAAATCTTCACTGCCCCTTAAGTGTCATGTCACATAAAGTAGCAGTGTTGTAGTGACCCTTGTGTTCAGTGGTGTCTGTAACCTTATCATCCCTGTGAACAGTGCTGAACCCTCATGGGAGAGTCATCTTCACTGCTTTTTCTGTACTGCTTGTTGGAGTAGATGGATTTGGTTTGATCTCTTGATGCTTACTGCTCTTGCACTCGGGTAGCTACCAGGGCCCCACAGTTCACGTAAACTAGATGCTGGAGTGTTATCCATGCATTGAAGCAATGCTGTTGGCAGCATAGCAATGCTGAAAGGATACAGCTGGGAAGCCATGGGCGCTAACCTGTACACAATGTAAAAAGCCTCCTTAGAGTCTCCTTAGGGTGAGAGCAGGGGAAATGTGTTTATCCTGTGAGCTGACCTCAGACGAGTCATCCCCTCTGCCAAGATATGCTTTAGTCTAGAACACCCACAAGCGTGGGATTCATGACTTAAATTCCCTATGATTCATGCTGCTTCACTACAGCATTGGGAGTCATCAGCAGATAGTTTTATGATGGCCTGTAGGCTTTGGGGCTGATTTAAATCCTCAAATGGAATCTGTGTTAAGACATGCTTGCAGGGAGTTGTAAATTTCCAGTTGGCAAGTGTCCAACATAAGCCATCAAGTGGCAGAGGCTTAACTCATTAAGACTTGAGCATTTCTCCAAAAATAAAATGCCTACATAAAAGTACCTTACTTCCTGGCAGTTTGTGTGGTGACTCCTTAGGCAAAGACTCAATAACTATTCTTAAACCAAACACCTGTATTCCAACATTTTACACAGCAATCCTCTGCACTGCTTGTGCATAGCATACTACTGCAACCTACTTTCATCTGCAGGGTTGGGGCAGTGGGAGCTTAAGTAGCCATAATGTCCACAAGCAGCTGTCAGGTCACATTTCTTATGAAACATGCTGAAAGAAACTGCATCCTGTAAGAGGGAAGGAGTGCCTTATATGTTGGGCATTAACGCAAGGTGCATTGCATTGCTTTTAGGGCAGCTGAAGAAGCCTTTGTGAATGATGCAGAAGACATTTTTCCGGGCACTGAGTGGGAACGTGTGGCTCAGCTCTGTGACTTTAATCCCAAGTCTAGTAAGCAGGCAAAAGATGTGTCCCGCATGCGTTCAGTCCTCATCTCACTCAAGCAGGCTCCGCTGGTTCGCTGAAGGAAAGCACAATGGAAACACTACAAATGCAATATCTTAACCTTACTCAGAGATGCTATGTTTGCAGTAATTGGATTAATTGTTTCAATGTTTTTTTGGACCAAACCTCATGATGTATCTAGAGCTGATCATTGTTTGATTGCATGTTCTTCCTCATGTTTCCTTTCTGTGTCTGAAATGGGAGAACCTCCAAAACTGTAGTCTCTGTGCTATTGTGCACTGAGGTGTCACTTCCCACATTACTGATATTAAAGATCTGTTAAACAGCAAAATGTGTTGACTTTGGATGAATTAAGCAGCTCTCCTGCTCCCTTTCGACAGGGGGTGTTTGAATTGAGTGTGAGCAAACATTTCTCTTAATTGCTAGTATTTTCACCTTGCTGGTGACTGACCAGCCAGCAATGCTCCTGGTCTCTGAGAGGCTGTCCTGCTTGTGTCCATAAGCTTTCTTAAAGCTCTTGAGAGCTTTAGTTTAAAAACTGCTTCCCTATCCAATTTATCACACAAGATAGAAGCTCTAGGAAACTGGAGCAGCAGGCTTGTTAAGGGGCTTATCTCATGTCTAGCAGAACTGAGGACACTGCCTTCTGCAGGTAAGCAGTTCTGTGTAGTTTTCTGCTGTCACTCCAGCTGCAGATCTTAGGCTAGAAATACAGTACAGGGCACTGAGTAGTTAAAGCCTTTGATATTCTGCTGCATGTTCTATTCTGCCATGTATTCAATGCTGGCTTCATATGCAAAGTCCTGTTGTGCAGAGGCTGTTTGGGTGTTTCTGAACTGTGTCCTTGTCCTTACTGACTCTTGCAGACACTTTCTCCCACCAGGGTGGTGGACTGGAGATTTGAAGAGCAAGAGAAAGGAAGACTTGCTCTTACTGCTGCTCATCTACTGGGTTGGAGCTCTGTCTGCCTAGGTGGTTGAATTTGAAACAAACTGATCCAGAAAATCTGTTCTGCTGCTTCCTTGGCTCTCTAATCTCACCCAGCATTCACAGGGGCTGTAGTCTAGCCTTGCTCTGGTAAGACTGACCTTAGCTGTCTATCTTGTAAGAATAGTCTGTTCAGTCTCATACATTATTTCACTATTTTAATCAATGGTACAGTAGCTTAACTAGTGTGTAGTAGAATTGCTTTAATACCTTTTTGTGTACAAGCTGGAAGGTTAGTCCAGACAGTTTGAAGAGGACTGCAGATGCAGATTAAAACTTACTAAGGTTCAGGGAGTTGCTGCACAGCAACTGTGTTACTAGCAGCTGTGTCTCTTTGGTGGATAAGATACTGAATAAATGGTGGCCGGTTGGGCTTCAATAGTTAAGCTGTACCTTACTGTTGTGTATAGTGACTGGAGCTATTCTCATGTTTGCAAGGGTATTCACAAGCTACTGATGAGTCGTGATGAAAATGATAGTAGACTACAGGTCTGGAAGCTTAATTCCATGGAAGATTAAAGCAGGAAAATATTTTCTGAACTGCACAGGGATACCACAGGTAAGTGTAACAGGACTGAAGCACAGAGCAAGTTCATAGAATACTGATACTCAATGCTAGCCTTGACCAATTACACATTCACCTTGACTGAAAACTTCCTTCTACTCACCCCCAAAGCTCTACAAACAAAGGCTTCTAAAATGAATTGGTAATTTAATAAAGAAAACTCCACTGCATTAAATACATAATGTGTAAAATGTTAATTTGAATTTACTGGAATTTGAAAGATCAGCAGATCAGAGGGGTTCCTGCACACTGAGTTATGGAATTGATTAGTCACCACATTGTCCTATCTCATAGACATTTTATCTGTGCTAAGGGCATAGGTTTGAGCTGCAATCCAAGAAAATGGGCAAAGACTCTCAAATTCAAGGCCAAAGCAATGTTACAGAAGTTAAAGCAGTGTTTTATAAGCTGGATCTGCAGGGGCTAACGATGTGTGCAGGTTTTTTGTGTACACCATCTAGCTGGAACACTTAACAAGCAGCTCTGTGGGTTTTGGTTAACTCCTCTAGCTCTTGTGCTGAGATTTTGTAGATTCTCTCTTCTGCTTTAATTTTATATTCAACTGTGCTAGCTCACCGTCTCCCTCCTACTCCTATATCAGTGCTGTCACGGAATCACAGACTGGCTGAGGTTGGAAGGGACCTCTGGAAGTCATCTGATCCAACCCCCCTGCTCAAGCAGGGCCACCTAAAGCTGGGTGCCCAGGACCATGTCCAGACAGCTTTTGAAGATCTCCAAGGAGGAAGACTCCACCACCTCTCTGGGCAACCTGTGCCAGTGCTTGGTCACCTTCGCACTGAAAAGGTTCAGGAGGAACCTCCCATGTTTCAGTCTGTGCCCATTGCCTCTTGTCCTGTCACTGGGCACCACTGAAAAGAGCCTGGCTCTGTTGTATTTGCACTCGCCCTCCAGATATTTGTACACATTGATGAGATCCACCTTGAGCCTTCTCTTCTCCAGGCTGAACAGTCCCAGCTCTCTCAGCTTTTCCTCATAGGAGAGATGCTTTAGTTGATTAATCATCTTTGTTGCCCTTTGTTGGACTGTCTCCAGTATGTCTGTGTCTCTTGTACTGTGGAGCCCAGAACTGGCGCAGCACTCCAGATGTGGCCTCACCAGGGCTGAGGTGTGGCCTCCCCAGTGCTCTACTCAGACTTTCTGAGAATTATTTTAGCTACTTAAATCTTGTAACACTGAGCAAAAGAATACTCAGCTTCATTTCGGCAAATCTGAACCCTTGTGTGTGCTTCTGAGCACTGACTTGTTTCCTTCAGAGGTCAGCATCTGTCACTGTTTTGTGACTTCATGTGACAATTCTGTGCTACATCTGGCCTAGTTGAGCGTACTCATTCCTCTGTTTACTGGCCTTAACTTCCCACTGTTGCTGCTTATCTCCATAGCATGTAGCTCATGCAGAAAACTGAGTCAGTCAGTGGAATCTGGGAAAAAACCTGGACACTTCCTATCCTTCAAACAAAACCCCAGGTGCATGTGTACAAAGATCTCATGCAACATTGAGAAGCTGCGAACTTCTGCTGAATACATTCTGGTACAGAACTTGCTTTATCTAGCTTGTGATCAGGTGGCAGCCAGCACCCAGCCAGTCTGAAATGATAATGAACATTTGTAGAGAAGAAGGGGGTGGAGAGAAGGTCATGGGTTCATTAGAAAGCAGGGAGCCTGAAAACAATGATGCTGTACCTTCATCCTCTTAGGCTGAGGAACATGGGTAACCATAAACCAACATGCTGTGGCTTGCCTGTTTCTTGTCGATTTTTTTTTTTTTTTAAATTTTTTTCTTCTGAGCAGCTGGTAAAGAGGGAAATGTATAGTTCACTGGCTTGTATTTTAGAATGGACAAGGTGGGTGTCCCTTGTTTTGGCCAAAGAGGTTTCTTCCAGTAGCACCTGTCACCTGGGGAAGCTTGTTCCTCTGCAGAATGGTGGTGCTGCAGCAGCACGCTGCGGTACTGGGTGGTATGTGCCTGGGGCTGCACCAGATCTGCAGGATCCTTGGATGTTATGAGGTTACTGGCAACTGAGGCCTTTGTGGTCTGACTTTGTAGGGGGTGGTCTGTTTAAGTGTTTTTGGTATGTTCTAGTCCTAGAAAAGAAGGGCTACTCAACACTCTTCAACTGGGGAGTGTTTCATTAGATCTTGCATCAGTAATGCAACTTTCACTAACAATTATGTATGATTACAGTGTTGCAATGCCTTTGGCTACAGTTACAAGCACATATTTAATCTGTTGCTTCATGTGGCTGTTCACTGGTCACAGCTCATTACCAGGTGCAGAAATTTTACCTGGCTCAAGGCATGAGGTATGGATGAGGTAAAATCTTACTAGCTTTTTAAAAAGTGCTGTATCCATACTTATCACAGCCTTGTAAAATTAAAAATAAAGGAACCTTTGGAAAAAGATCAGGGTATTTCTTGAAAATTTTACCTTAAAGGCAGTCTTCATATACTTTGTTTAATTAAGCACAAATTTGGCACTTTATTTGCATTTAGAATTTCTGTATAATGTGCTTTATGCAAAAAAAGCTGGAAGACCTAGTATTCAGAACACCTGCAGATACAGAGTTACAGCAATGGTGGTCTAATAGTACAAGCAAGGCAACAGTGGTGTGGAGATGTGTTATCTCTTTCTAGACTAATGGAAAAAAATGTGTGCTTTCAAGTATGCAAAGCTTTCTTCAGCTAGCAGTAACAGCCTAACAGTAGTTTCTGATTTGTTAAGGATACAACTGATATCTGTGTGAGGTCTGAATAAGGGTTCTGAACCCAAAAGCTTCCCTCAATTATGACAGCAGCAGAAAAAACTGGCTGTATTACTTGTCTTCTCCTTGCCTTGTTCAATCTGAAAAAGCAGTCATCTTTGATTTTTATATCAAACTGCAGTGTACAAGCAGTGGGTGGTTTGGGTACCACAGCAAAGTATAGGGTTTGAGCTTGTTTTGTGTGAACTTGCCCAATGAACCAATGCAGCAATGCTACAACTGTATGTGCAAAATTAAGCAAGGCTTAAGAAAACTTTGGCTTTCTGTGTCTTCTTCAGAATCTCATGAGCATTTTTAGTTGTTACTAAAACACATTATGTGCCCACAGTGCCAAAGCATCTGCTTTCAGATTATGAAGTAAACATTGCTGGGTGCCAGACTAGAACAACTGTACTAAATACATGGCTTTAGCACCTCCACTTCAGCTGCCAAAGCACTAGTTCTAATGTGCCTTTGATAAACCATTTTCCAAACACAATTATCTGGAATGGTCCAAGTGGTGTACATTCCAGGTGTTTTACCCTTACTAATGCTTGTAAACACTCCACAGCATCTGAAAGGGACACAGCCATCAGATTTCACTGATGCAGACTGAATCAGAGTACAAACTGTCTGCACCTTACTGTCTGTGTTTCTGTGATACAAACTTGACAGTGTGTCCATTGGTACTATGTCCTTCTAACAATTTTGATACACTTAAATGGAGGAAGGATAGTGCTTCAAGACCACTAGAAGGCTGAAGCATTTGTTAATTTTAAGTGTCTGGATGGCAGATCAAAGACTCAAAATACTGAATAACTAAACTTGCTCCTCAGGAGACCAGAAAGAAATTCCAAACCTTGATGCTGTACCAATTAGCTATGTGGCTTGCAAAGCATCAGCAATGAGTTGTAAAAAGATCGCTAGCAAAACTCAACTGGCCTCCTCGTGGTCCCAAGTCCTGGCTGGTTGGGTTTCTATGCTTAGGCAGACCTGTTGTGAACAAAGCAGTCTTTTTCCACCAGATGCAAGGATAAGGAGCAATGTGGTATAGGGACTGACAGAGATCTTACATTGGTTACATGAATTATAAGCTACAGCACTAAGAAATCCACTTCAATTTTAAGTCACTTTCCAACCTTTTGGCACTCTGCAGTTTTAAGTACTGCTGGTATGTGCTCATGCAATGCTGGTTATAAACATGCATGTCTGTGAGGCGTCTCCTCCTGCCGATGCTCTTGAGTGTCATATGCTTTGTTCACAACAGGTCTGCCTAAGCATAGAAATCCAACCAGCCAGTATCAAGTAACCAGATAGCACAGTACTGCAGATGTTCTGTGAACATCTGATGTTCACTCCTGCAGGTTTGGATACAATTGGGAGCTAGTGTCCATAAAACCTCTGGTCCACTGGTGTGAGGGAGGTTGGAGGTTGCCAAACAGGGGAGGAAGGAGAAACAAACAAATAAAATCACTATTATGCTTTTTTTTTTTTTTTTAAAAAGTCTTTTTGATTTTATAAACCCACAAACGTCTCAGGGAAAACTGCAAGGACTTCTGCACCACTTGCACAGACGCAGCAGGTTCTTGTCCAGTTGACAGAAAAAACATTTTCAAAAGCATTTGAAAAGTCCAGTTTCTTAACAGGACTAGATGTTAAAGGTGTGTAGAGTAAAACTTTTCACATATGTTTTAGTCTTTCATGTTTTCTCTATACTTGCACCCTCCCTTCAGCTGCTAGGGAAAAATGTATCTGGAGTCTGAGATACCAAAAATATCCTAGCTTCAGGAGGTGTGGAAAGTAAAAGCCTGGTACTGCTTTTAGTCAGGCATTCCTTGTGATGCTAGAGGATGGAAAGATCAAATGATCTTTCAAAGCACTTTTCTGTTAGAACCTCAATAATGTTACTCCTGACCTGAGCTACTATCACCATAGAGCAAAGCCAATTTCTCCTTGACCTGCTCATGGAGTTACTGCTCTGGTATTGAAGTTACTGGGAATCACCAAGTAAACCATGACATATAGGAAAAGGAACTAAGAGCCCCTGGTGATACAAAGCCTACTACAACTTTGCAAATGGTTAAGAGCCACTATTTGCTGATTCTGAGAAAAACTATGGTATAGAGGCTGCACAATTATTCCTGGAGATATCAAGAAGGAGATCTGGTGGTGTTTCTAAAGTCTGTTATGAAGATGTGAGTTCCCAGCAAGCATTCCTTGCAGAAGAGAGGCTGAAGTGAAGGCAATTTGTGTAGATTATATCCCAGAATTACCCAGTAGAGTGGTTCACTATACTAACAGCTGTTCAGTCTGAGATTATTGTACAGCAGAGGGCAGTGGTTGCAGAAGGTTGTTTCACTTTGGTTGGAGAAGAAGTTCAAGTGTGGAAATAGCCCCTTTAATTCCCCTGTACTAGTACATTACTGGGCTTCTGAGAATATCATCAGTGGTGGCTGAGTTAGATGTCAAAACAGGCCATTAAATGCAGGACAGAGGATGGTCTTGTGACTGTTCCTCCACAGGTATCTTCTTTCTGGGATAGCTGATCAGTTAGATGGGTCTGTTTTTCAGTTTCTCCTTGTGTCAAATAGTTGTCATTACTACAGTATCTTGAAAGTGTGCTAAAAAGCAGCTGGATAAAGACACAGCTATATAATCAAGAAGGACTAGGTAAAGAAACATAAACCATGGTTTACTTAGGCAAGCCTTCACTGGTATTTGACATACTTTGCTCCCAGGCTTCTGAATGTCTTGAAGGTGAGGATGAGGCTCGGATTTGACTTTTCCTTTCTGCAAGCTGATGGTGAATGCAGGAAAAGAACAGTGTACCTGCAGCCACCAGAACTGCTGAGGAGATGCACTATGTCACTCTGCAGTGGAAGAGGTTTCTTGAAAGGTAGAGTCCTTATGCTCAGATGCGCCACATAGCTGAAATTAGCTGAGCTAACTGGCTACCAAGAATAAACAGTCCCCTCTCTGCTAATTTGGCAGACAAAGTAGTAGACTAAGTCCATTGAGAAAACCCCAAACAATAAAATTCAAGTAATTTACTGTTGGCCATAGCCAGAAGACAAAGATGCTCACTGCTACACTTGTCAGTTTGTTTGGACTACTCTGCAGGCTGTAAGCTCACTAGACCATGATCTTTTTCCTTCATATGCAAAGCTTCTAAAAATGGGACTCTGCCCTCACAATATGATGTAATAAATAACTGCCTCCACCAACTCCTTCATGAACCACAATTTCTAGATGCAGTCTTTTTGATTGTAGAGGCAACTTCCCTCATTTCCACCCACTGAAATTACTACCTGCTATTGGTGATTACATCATATTTACTTTGTGGGTGGAAGCCTGGAAACTGAAAAGCTGGTCACACTGTAGACTTCTCATTTCACATAGGTGGGAAATGAGATACGGATCCCCAAATGTTATCTATAATTTGACACACTATACACATATTCCCCACCATACATCAAGATACGCTCATAAATAATTCAGCTGCGCTTAAAGCAACATACGGGCTTACCAACAGAGATGATTAAAAACAACGGAATTGCACATTAGTTCCTATGAAGTCAGATGAAACTTAGGAAAAATACAAAAAGCTAATACCTCAATTAGGAAATGCTGAAGTAGTCACTAACTATTCAGAACACTACTCTGATTCAGTAGCTGCTCTCAAAGGAAAATTTTGGGCAAAGTATTGCCTCCACCCATTAGGGATTTGAATAGTCCATTTCTATAATTCTTCAAGATACCTAGTATATTCTACGTGTAGTATAATCCAGTACCAGGCTAGCAGCTCCCAGAAGAGCAGGATCTGCTAGATTTGAGACTACCACATCCACAGTTTTAACAGAGGACAGAGCCTGTCGATTTATCACATCTTTGACAGCATTCACATAGTGGCTAGCTAGAACTCCAGAAAGGATCACAAGGGAGGGATTCATGGTGTGCAGAATGTTCACAACTCCAAGGCCTAATGCTGTCCCAGCTGAAAAGATAAAATGAAAAGAAATTAAGTAGAATACTCAAAGCAGTCCAAGCATCAGTTGTTGAAATAGGTCTGTTAGCAGCAAATGACACTGTCAGGAAAGTGTTCTATTCCGTATGGCAGACAGTTTTGCGTTTATGTTATCAGACAGTATGAGTTTGCCATTATTTTTCTTTCAAAAGTTATTGCACAATAATGCATTATCCAATGGTATGGATGTGAAAGACAAAGCAATGCATTACCACTCTTGTAAGATAAGAGAAAATAGGAAAGCATTATTCTACCATCTTAGTGCTATCAGCTATGTATGAGGAAGAGGACTGTGTTTAAAGCTAGTAAAACAGTAAAATATCCCATGTAAAGCAGTATGTAAATTGCCTTTGCTTGCTCAGACTAGCCATTCACTTGCCTACAATGAAATGTCCCGAAATTTTGCAGTATGAGAATGTTGAGACCTCACTTTTTTTTAAACTGATCTTTGCAGAAACTTTTCATCTTCTCATTTGTTGGAACAGAGACTTTTAATACACACTTCTGCTCACATTTCCTCCAACATTTATATTTATATAATATTTATATTTAACATTTCATTACCATTAGTAATTTTATATAGAGAGGTCCTCAATGTGTAGAGTTGTGTTTGTAGTGTTACAGTGTATTATCATTTCTGTGTCCCCAAAAATCGCATCATGGGAGGGTTCCACACTTTGGGCTATGTTCTCACCTGTTCTGAGAATGCCATCTGCTTTTGTGTTCCCAAGTTTAGCTGCTTGAATGAGATGTGCAGCGCTAACAACCTCTTCCTTTTTCATTGACATTCCTTCTACTAAAAGCAGATCCTCTGAAGAGGAGGAGAGAAGCCAGGAGAAAAACACGGTGATGTGGTAAGTCAAGAAATGGAGGGTGACAAACAGGCAGTTAAGATCTTTACATCTCTCTTACTTGCACACTGAAGCCTGAATCCTGAGCAATCTATCCAACCCTGAGTTTAGCCAAAGAGTTATATCCGTATTATTCAGGGAACTACTTGTAGAAGCAGGGCATCAAACTCCAACAGTTACAGTATGGTAATTCACTGGTCTTGTCAGCCCCAAAAGTTAATAAAATAAAATATAAATGTTCTCAAACTTATCTAAGACTGAGAAGCTATTGCTGAAAGACAATCACTGTGAAACCAAACCTCACAGAATGCCTGTCAGATAACCTTACAGCATGCTTAAAAAGGAGAGACTAAACTCTACTACATGCTTGTGGTAATTTTGAGATCAATGGTTCCAGATGTGGCTTGCCTGGGTATTGCCATCATTGAAAAGGAACTGTATTGTACTACGCAGGTTGTGGCAGCTCCTGGGTTGGCCATACATAGAAATCCTATCTGGTTGCCTCTACACCTATTCTCATCTCCTTATAGAAAAAGATGGCAGGTCAATTTTTCTTAATATCATCTGTGCAAATTTCTTCCTATACTGCAATTTAGTAATCATGTTTTAAAAAATAAAGTACATAGATACCATCATGCAGTTTCTTAGCTTCTCTCTGTAATGCTATTCCAGAGGCATATGCTTCTATACATCCTTGGCTACCACACAGGCACTCTGGTCCATCTAAAGATACAACAATATGCCCAAGCTCAGCAGCACAGAAAGAACTGCCGTGGATCAATTCGTGTTGATGAACGATTCCACCTCCAATTCCTGCAAAGATACGAAAACTTCTACGATTAAAAAAAAAAAAAAAAAAACCAGTTTTTAAAAGACCCCAGTTCTGCAGGACATTGACATTTGCTTATTCTAATATAGACAAGATAAAGTATGTGCATCAGTGGTCTTCTATACTAGAAATCAAAAATTACTGGTTATTGAAGAACTCTTCTCTGTTCGACACACCTGATAAACAAGCTCACAGCTCCCTCCTATTCATATATGTATCAAAATGGTATATAATGCTTCCCCCTTCTTAAAAAGCCTATGGATGGTACTGAACTACTATGACAGATCTTATAAGCTTGTGAGTCATGCTCTTTATGCACAAAACTAACCTTCCAAGTGGCCTTAAAATTTTGCATTTCAGAGATGTTTTAATGCTGTATTTAGACGGCTAAACCTGTGTGCTAGAGAGCCAGGACACTTAAATGTGCAATCCTCTGCTGCCCCTTCCCAAACCCTGGGTGGGAATCCATCAGCTAGTTATTATTGCCACCATTCTATGAGAAGAAGAACTATACAGTATACTGTATAGTATGTTATACTCTATATAACAAAGAAGAAAAGTTACCCCACATTTGCATTTGAGATATAATAAGCATCATCTCTCATATTCAGTTGCTTATCTTCTACATACATATCCTGCTCTGACTTGTATTTCTGCAGCCGGAAAAGAATTAAGCTATAAAGCTGAAAAAAGCAAAATTATTCCTAAGCTAAAGTTGCTCAGATTTTCCTTATTTTGAAAAAATGGTTTGCCTGCATGGCTGTATCAGCAAAACTTCTTTTATCAAGAAGCTTATACTATGCAAAAGGTTTCACTTGCCTGAATAAATTAAAAAGTACCCTAAAAGAAACAAATAGATATAGTGGCAAAAGGATTTTTGGTTTGTTCTTAAACCAAATAAATATTAGGGTTTTGCAGGCACAGTGGTGGTGTTTATGCTTTTAAGATCAGCTGAGCCTCTGAATGATGGTGCTGGTATTTTGACTTTGGGTTTCATTGAACTATGACGTACCCACCTGTACCAGTAATAAGTGTTACAAAATTTTCTATTCCTTTTCCATGACCAAATTTCCTCTCTGCTAGAGCAGCACAGTTTCCATCATTGTCCACCCAGACTGGCAGGTGCAGAGCATCAGATATTGGAGTTCTGAGATCCACAGAGCTCCACTCCTGAATGAGTTTTGTAGAGTGAAGCACAATTCCTTCTCGGGGGTTTACCCGTCCCCCTGTGGAAACACCTAAGTCCCAGAAATACAGGAGAGAAAAATCAAAGCTAAGTCAGTGTAATACTTTAAGTAAAAGATCTATTTTTCTCTTTGCAATGACAAGTATTTTTATTTCTAATAATAGGCTTTGAAGCAGAGCATGAAAGTAAAAATTTCTAAGTATTACTGGCAGTGCAGTTTCTGACATATGAAGATAATTCATAGAACTCCATTGCTCTAATCACGATGCACCCAGTATCTTAAGACTAACTAGATGGGTAATGGTTAGTGTTAGAGAGTTAATGTTCCTACTTCAGGCAAGATTGCAGCAAATCACTTAATACTTGTGTTTCTTTTTAGTCATGTATGAAAGACATACAATAGCAAACGGTACAAAATAAGCCCTGTTTATTACTGTTCAAACCCTGGAACAGTAGAAGTGTCCTGAAATCTACTCTAACTCTCAAGATTTAGAATGATTAAAATTTGCTCTAACTCTCAAGATTTAGAATGACTAAAAATAATCTCTGGACTTTGAGTAGTAATTTCTACTTAAAAATACACTGTTTTCCACAAAAATCAAGACTGTGTTCAGAGATTTGTCTACTGAACGGAATAATGGCTAATAACAGGCACTATTAGCCAAACCAGTTTTGTCTAGCTGGAGAGGCTTCCGAAGTTGATGGACTCTGTCAGGACCTCTGAAAAGTAGGCCACTCTATTATGGAGGTAGTTGGCTCTAGACAACAAAGTTTGAACTTTTTATCTATTATTCTTGTACAGAGAATATATAATTGTGTCACTTATCTAAAGATGTTCAGAAAAAAGAGTCCCAGGGTTAACATTATAATAGAAAGCAGCACAAAAGCTACAAGACAAGCAGCTGAACTGAACATTAAAGCTGTAAGACCCCCAAAAGTCTCACTTTGTAAAGAACAAATCATCTGAGAAGCTGTCAGCAAGTACCTAATAGAAACGACATTCCCGATGTCGATCTGTGAAGGTGTCCCCTAGTATTTTAAGAACCAAATGTTTATTACAACAAAACCTTATTTAATACTTAGTTGCTAACTCAGCAATAGCTTAGTAAAACATGTCTACTTTTTCTAAATGCCATAATTCTGTAATTGATGTAAATGACTATGGGAATTAGCAGAAGCTATCTCTTCACTCTACTATAAGCTCCAGAAAGATAACTTAAATACTGCCTAATAGCAGTAAATAGATAGCTCTCACAAGTACCTCTATGCAACATTTGTGTATAGATCTGGGTCTCCTTTGGTTTATAATCTGTGTTTTCTAAGAGTAAAAAAAAAATTCAGTAACAGCTGCTAGTGTTCTTTGGGCCTCATAGTCTTTACTTTTCCCTCATTTTCATAAACCTGTTTTTAATATAAATGCTTTGTTTTGAGTGAAAAAAACCCAACAAAAGTAACAAAACTGAAACTAACTGCAGAGCTGTTGCAATCTAGACTTACTTGATCATCAAGACAAAAAGATGTTGAAAATTATGATTTTCTTCCAGAGTCCTACTTTTTAATCACTCTGGAAACCTGTTTTGTATTAGTGCAAGTTCTTCAATCGAAATTATGCTCACGTAGCTAGTATTTTGAGCACTGACAGCAGTTTATAGGACTAAAAGGAGGAAAACACTCTATTTCATTGCTTTCTGTTAGTAGCTCTTTCTCCTTATTAATTTCCAATGGTTATTACTTTTACCCTTACCTATGATAGCTGGAAGAAGGCCAGCGTTACTGATAAAAAGTCCAGGATTAAGCCCAGCCCTTCTGCTCAGTCTTACAAAAATTTCTCTGAAGTTATAAGAACTCTCCATCTTATGATTATTAGCCTTAATGAAATGACTAGAATCTAATACATTAATTATTCCCATAGGAATTATATGTCATTCTCTAAAGAGAATTTTCAATTTCAGCTAGTATTCYGATTCAAACTATGAGTCTGAATGAGGCAAAGAGCAGCTAACAAAAATAGCCAGGTAAGAAATTTCTTACTCTGTAGCACAACTTTTCCCCTTATTACTCAGTAATTGAACAGTAAGCAATCAGTCACAGAAGAAAGGGGGCTGAAGAATAAATAGGAATGTAATTCTTGTAAAATGACAAACAAAAGGAAATTTTTTTCCCCATATATAAACCTTTGTAAACCAGTTTATGGTTTCATTATCCTAATAAACGTAGCTGACTGTAAACTGTTCTTAGATACTTGCAATAGTGACTACTGCAGAGTTTACCATCTTTTCTACAGGAACTATGAGGCTTTCAAGATTTAGCATTTGGACACAATAAAATAATCTGGGTGGTTAAGTCATGTGTATTACCCAACAGATAGTCTGAAAGATTTGATCTGAAGGTCTAACATCTTTCTTCTTATGGCTTTGTGTACTTAACATTGTTTTGAAAAATACTTTTAAAAGAAGTTCAAGTTAACTTTTCTTCCTACAGTGTGATTCAAGTAAGTTTTGGTCTGGAGCAAACTACTTTTCTTTTGGAGCATTTCTCAGCTAAAATGAGGATTTTATGTCCTCCTTAAAAATCCAGGACACATTAATTGACACTTTAATAAATAACTGTAATATCTAAGACCAAAGCTCCCAGTCATCATTAAAATGAAGAAGTGCTGTCTGGTATAAACACACAGCTTAACTTGGAACTCTACTACAGTGTAAGTAAACCGGACATCAACAAAAAGGCTGCTTTTGTCTGTTAGCTGCAAATTTAATCTAACGTTTTAGCCTTTTTAGTCTGCCCTAGTGTAACTGAGGATTCTGCTGCACAGTTCATCCTGGCCATAAAGAAAGGCTTACAGACAGTAGAGGAAACTTGATTCAGCTGCAGTTGTTTCAAGAGCTGTTTCAATATACACTAAGCATCTGACTCACAATTCTGAGACTGCAGGAAGCTTCAAAATCCACAAAATCTATATATCACACATTTTAGATATAATTCAGATGTAACTTAGCAGATTGCTTTCATGGCTGTTACAGACTGGGGCAACTTCAGTCTTTATAGTCAGCTTCTCATTTTCACAGACATTTAAAAAAGTTTTTGTGTTAAGAATATAATTTAAGAGCTTAAAATACACAAGATCCGTTTTAGAAATTAATCAGTAGTGATTTCATTTCATGTTGAAAAACTTAGATGGAAAGACAAAGTTAGTATTTGTTAACTTACCTACTCCCAAAATTCTGCAGTTCACATTTACTGCCTCTGATGCAGCCTCTACACACATCTTTAGAATTAACTCTAGTCTGTCTTCGTAAGTTTTAGGGTTGAGCTGGGTGTACTTCTTCACTATTTCACCCTAGAAATTAAAAACAACAAAACATGCCCCATAGAAATGTACTTAATGATGAAATTTCTCTTCAATTTAAACTACAGGTCTACTTGAAAATGGAGAGTCATAAGTTCTCTCTTTAAAAAAAAAATACAGATGCATGCCTTGGATCTTGGTCCTACAGGCTGTTCTGTGCAAGACTCCTGACAACTCTGGGGGACAAGTTTGCAAGATTAGGCATTACATTCTGCTTCTGTAATCAACCTCCCCTGTCTGAAATAAAGTACATATTTTAAGGAACACATGGATTGTGTAAAGAAATATCACAGGAGCTACTGGAACTGTTGTTAGGAGTAAATTGCCGTGATACAGCAATGCACTTAAGCTCAATACTATAAAGTGTTAAAAAAAAGTAAGAGAGTAGCAATTGCTAAAAAGGACAGAAAACCCATAGTGCTTGAAGCAGAAAATGTTTCCAATTTGACTACATGAAAGTTTTGCATGGTGTCACAGACACTGCTATTTTACCAGCAGGAGGAGAGTCAGCCAAAGAGAAATGCTAGAAATTTCAATGCAAAATTTACTATCCTTTCAGAAATAACTTTTCTTCTAAGCAATTATACTTCTGAGTCACTTGAAATATTTCTGGAGTACCATCTACTGTGATGTATGTTGTACAGGGGAGGGAGGGTCCCGGAGGAAGGGATTATTTTCAACCCTAGGAGTCATGCAGTGGTAATGAAAGCATTCATTATGCCTGAATCTGTGGGTACTAAGGAACTAATCTTAATGTAATCTTAATATTGCAGGATTAGGCCAGGAAACTGCAGAAGATATGCTGCTTAGTAATGTTATTCTCCCTATTATATCCCCAGTACTCTACAATATATCTAAGTGAACAGCAGTGTATTAATACAACTAAGCAAAAAGGAGTAACAAAGACAGTCTATATGCAACATGGCTGAGTCATTGTTGCCAAAGTAACTTAGAAAATTCCAGGACGTCAATGGTTTGAGTATTAGATCCCACCATCTCAACATCACATGAGCAATGGGGTTTGGGGATTTTTATGATGTTTAGTTTTCTCTTCACTTCTGGTTTGGAGGGGGAGGGGAATCAGAGGAAGTTATTTTGGAAGACAAGGCTGCAGCAAACATTATCAGAAGACACAACAGCTGTTAAAAGGAGCTTTTGAAAACTCAGTTATTTTCTTCATGAAAAGAAAACTACACCTTCAACTCTGCCATTTCCTGTTAAATGCTTACATCTGTTGTGTAAATTTTATTATGAAAGTCTGATCCTTTTCACTCTGACTTGCTAACATTTCAACTTTCATAAATGCCACCTCAAGCTACACTCTGCAAAACAGACAGGATTTGTTTTAAATTCATTTTTCTTCCTGGCTGTGTTGGCAGAAAATGTGGTGTCAATTTTACTTCTAAAAAAATTAAGACTTTAAAAAGTTTTCTTTAAGACCTTAAAGATCTGCCAGATGCCTCCTTTTAAATGAATGCAAAAATTCTGGACCATATCAGGTCAATTTACATAGCCCTTCATCTTTCTGCAGGCAACTTACTTTTCCTTCTGGGTTACTATGTCTAACTGATCTAGTTATCTGGAAGTATGCAGTGTAACGGTAGGAGTAATTGTCCAATACTGTTGAGAGTAAAAGCCAAAGACTTCTCAAAATGAGTTTTATTCACATCTTTAAAGTGCTGCAGAGTTCAGGATTTTTACGGGCTTTTTCTCCCCCAAACAGGAAGATAAGTTAAAATTCTTCAGTCGTAACTATCCTTTCATTTATCAACCTGGATAAGAATTATTTCAAGTATTTTTTACACCATCACCAAGTAATTTTTATCGCATAAGCCTGAAGCTCAGAAGTTTAAATAGTGTTTTTTTCATTGATCTGGATAATCAGCTGATGGTCATGGGTATATTTACTTGTTTCACTATACGATGCCTTTGCAAGTGATCTGGCACCAGATTGATACTGATGCCATTTCGGTAGCCCCACTTGCTGTTTTTTAAGACTTCAGTTTTTGTTATGTTTGCCAAGTATGAACTTTCATCTTTCTAAGTTAGCTGTCAAACATTTGTAATATGTTGTCTATGGCAGAGCTATGCAAGCAATGCATACTTATTAGTGCTATGACATAGGCAAAGGAAAGCTTCCTACTGTGCCATTACCAGAGAAATGGGTTGAGGAACTTCTAAGCATGGAGACCATTAAATCACAGAGTATCCCTAAACCTGAACATCTCTCCATACAGTCTTTACAAGGCTGTAACTTCAGGCCTATTTCAAATGGGTTACTCTTACAGGAAGAGAGGCACTTCAGACTCAAAACTCACTCAGTCTTTAAAAGTCTCTATGAATTCTAGTGTATGTATCAAATTCTACTTACTCTGATGATGGTATTAAACCATTAAGCACCTCTTTTCATACATCAAAAGACACAGTCAACACAATAAAAAAAAAAAAAAAAMACCAAACCAAAAACCCTGACAGGAATTTTAGAAGGTCATCATACAACTCAAATCCACCACCTTTTTCCAATGCAAGATCAATAAACTGTAATTCAGCTGGTTTTAAGAGACCTTTTTAAACCAGTTCCTACTATTTTGGCAATGAAGACACCATACCCTTCCAGACTATCTATTCCAGTCTTCCAGCCTTCTCTTTGAATTATTATCCAGCTAAGCTGGAGAATAAGAAAAACTTTAAAATAAATTTTCCCCTCTACTGTTTTAATACTGTGCTACTTGTTCATGCACAAGTGAATCTGATTTTTCTCTTCATGGCTTCTATGTATCTGAAGGCTTTTTTTTATTTTCTCCTCCCAGTCAGTTTCCTTTTCTCTAGACTAAACAATTCTAGTTTCTTCAACTTTTCCCTGTTTTCCATGTCTGTAATAATCATTGTTTTTCTCCTGATTCTCTCTCCAGTTGGTCTACATCTCTGTGGTGTGATGCATTACAGTGAACACTGTTCCAGCTGAGGCTTGGTACTGTCTTACTGATTATGCTTCTATGCAGGAAGATACTGAGAAGTTTTGATTCCTGGCTGTTCTTCTCTTGGTAGAAGAGATGCAAAATTCTGTATGCTGAACCCACCCACCATGAACCCACCACCCTCCCTCAGTAAATTGCTTTGCTAGATGCTGGTTGTTGCTCAAAATGGTTCTCTATGTCCATTACTTGGCTGTGTAAGGCAGCAGGGAAGTAAAAAGACTGCTCTTGGAGTTCTTCCCTTTTTTGCTTGATGTATAAAAAGTTGCAGGGTGAACTGAGTCACCTTTTACGTGGAACCAACACATCTGAAAGTTGTCCTGTTCTTCGAGGTCTGTATGACTTCCTGCAGAGAGGGAGCAGCTAGGACCATGCACCAGCAAATGGGCTTTGCTAGTTTAACAGCAGCCTTAGAAGAGCAAACCAGCAGGCAAATTGTATCAAGACTGTATGAGAGGTGTAACAAATGAGGGAAAAATCTACTTTACCCCTCAACAGCAAAAGCCAGTAGGACTGCTTTGTTTTGGAGCTCTTTTGCATCATCAACCCATATCCCCACTGTAGGAACAAAACCACAAAACCCAATGGAGTTTGCAGAATATCTAAAAGCACAACAGAATATTTACCTTCATACTGACAATTGCTACTCGGAGATTTGTTCCGCCTAGATCCACAGCCATAGCACTCTGCGTCTCTAGAATATGGTCAATATCTTGAGAGATATTATCTTTGACAGGAGGAAAACAGAATTTCTTTTGCAATGGCTCTTTGAGGTCAATAGATTTGAGGAACTTCAAAATCCTTGGAACAGCATTACCATCTCCATATATTTTTGAGCTATAATATGAAAAAAAAACCACCCCATCAATTTAATTGGAAATAACACTGCAATCTATAAAGTTCTTTATATGACCGAAGGCTGTAACACTGTGTCATTACAAAATTATGATACGGCTACTGTGACAATACTGCAGGTCACACTACTCGAGTCTGTCATGCGATATGGTAGACAGCATCAGTAATTTGAAGATCACACAACAGATTGTGCAAGTTGGGCATTAGCTCCATTTTGGAATATGAAACACGGAATGTAGAAAACTGGAAAGCTAACGATGCCAAAAAAAAGAAAATAGAAAAAAAATTAAGAGTTTAATGAAAGGACCCACATAATAAAGCTCTAAAATTATGGCAAGTTTATGTATGTGCTACATGTCCAGACAAGATGTACTTATCACACAGAGACAACTATGTAATAGTAAATGGCACATTCATGTCAGTTTACAACATGTAAGTCTGGTTTTAAAATATCATCATACATCGTGTCAGACATTTAGTATTACAGAATTCAGTTTTGTTACTCTATTGAGGTTCTTAAGAAATATACTTTTGATTCTTGTCCTTAATTAGACAAATATTATCTCTTGAAGTTTATAAGAACTTACACATTAAAGAACTGAAGGTCAATACTGTATAGCTGAAGAATAACAAAAAGCATCTTGCTGTAATCCTGCAGCTCCCCTGGAAGCTTGCACTCAAGACTCTACATATTATGCCTGAGGTCAATCAAGCTATAAAGTAGTGTGTCCTTCAGGCACAAGTCAGAGGTAGGCAGGCAGGTTGTTCTCCCCCATCCTGCTCCCTTGGAGCAAGCTCTTAATCATGCTAGTCTAGGCTAACATACAAATTTTGTCCTCTTGACTTTCTGTTGGATGTTAAACTACTAGTTATATCAAAACATTACTAGTAACATTTTGCTCTACAAATACTAATCTGCATACCGGACATTGCACTATGATTCTGAATGAGGCATGTGAAATGAAAAATAATTTGTAACCTCAGACTAGTGCATTAAAAGCACTCCAGTCAAGTATGATGAACCACGTCGGAACTAAATGCCTTTTACTCTACTGCTTTAACATCCCCTCCAATGAAGCAAGATGAACGTACTTACCATGGATACTGTTTACCAAACTGCAGCTGTAGAGCATGCAGAATCTTATCCTGTGTATCAGCATCACGAACGTGAAGAACATTTTCACCTAGATGACAAAAGTTAACATAATAGGACAGGTCAGCTCCTCAAATTACATTAGAGGATAAGAACTGCTTTAGAAATGAAGAAATAATTATTTTTGTTTCCTCTGAGCAGGAAAGACTCCAGCCAGATCGACATTGCTCTTCATCAGTTATGTGCCTCCCCTTGCTCCCAATAAAGCAGTGATGACTCCTATGATACGCTGTCATGCATTACAAAACACTAGAGAGTAGAATCCTCTGCCTTCAACAGAGTTCTATTATTAAATTTAAAATGCATGAATGAAAACAGGGGGTAAACGGCTCTTTGCGTCATATCTGCATATTTGGAAATACCACAATACAGTTACCTCCTGAAGTGGTGAAGAGTTCATATTTTTTAAAGTGAAATTTTAATACATGTCAAACATCAAGCTAGCTATAAAGGAAAACAGTTAGTTGCCTATTCTGCTAAATGGAATCCACTGCAAATGGAGATATATTTTAACTTGTCTATAGATAAAAGCCTCATTATCTTACGTTAAACACACAAGCAGCACTAACAGGACCCAGGAATAGCCAGCAAAGCTTTAAAATGGGTCAAAAATTATGTTGCACTGATACTACAAGATGGCCTCTGCCAAGCATTCATTTGACTTTATCCTGTGGAACGAAAAAACCTCAGAACCATGAGGAAATTAAAGTAGTTAAGCAAACATGTACCTGTTTCTCTTCCTGTCTGACGTGTCCCCAAGTTGATGACAGGTGTACCAAACGCTCCCACCTCTCTGACACCACAACTGCTGTTACCAATCATACAACCAGCGTGAGCAACTAGCTGAATGAACTGGTCAAATGGGACATGCTTTACTGCCCGAAAATTGGGATGATGTTCAATGCCCTTCTTCCTCATCACCCGAACCATCTCTTTGCTTCCTACAGAAAAACAAGAAGTAGAATAGATGATTCAAGTTCTATCGTTAAACTGAAAGTTCAAACATGCAAAGGAGATAATAGCTGTTCATTGAGTTGCCAGCTCCGAGTTGTTTTTGTTCTCTTTTTATTCTCACAGTGTAAGCTGCAGAGCTGGGCACTTAAGCCCATATTTGACCCCAAAATCCACTCCAAAAATCTTTTGTAGTTTTTAGTTAATTTAAGAGGCACTAATATTGCTTCTACACATCACATGGTTTCCCTTCATCTTCCTCCCCACACTGAAAAGCTGAAATGTCCTCCAGCAATGTGAACATGGGGCTGCAGCAGATGCACACCTGATGCTGAGACCAGCTATTTCCATCTGGCTGGAGGTTCTGGGATAAAAGCACTCCGTAAGAACCAATGTATGCTTTAAAGACAATCTGTTATGTGTCCCTCTGTCATGAAGGTATTTTACTCACCTGCATCCACATTAGGGAATAGAACAAGTGTTCTCTTGTTGAAGGAGATGAGTGCATCTAGTGTCAGCTCAAACATCTTTATGGAATGTTTAATATCTGTGGTTACAGGATGTTGCAGAGCAACTATATAATCTCTGGTTTTGACATCTTCACCTGTCCAAATGGAGCCCAAGAAAAAATTTTTTATTAGCATAGAATAGTAAGAGAAAGGGAGGACATACTTTTGAAACTACCAATGTGAAAGCCTGAACAATCAAGGAACTGAATGGGATATCTAACCCATGAATTTCAATGCTACAATAAAACTGAAGGGAGTACCAGGAAGATCTAGCTTGTTACTTGCCTCTCTAAGCAAGTCTTACAACTTTAGAGACCACTACCTAAACTCCAACAAACTGTTAACTTGCAGGCCTACATCTAAAGCTTTGCAAGACTATACCAGGGTCAAGATGCTGTTCTCTCACCAGTGTAAATCTGGAATAACATGAAAGCCCTGAAGCTGCTCAGGTTTTTTGTCAGTTCTCCATCCTCAAGCAAAGACTTCATTCCCATTGCTTTAGAAAAGTCGGTCATACTTCTTTTAGTACCTTTGATTAAAAAGTTTATCCGCAAAATATTCACCTACTGATCAAAGAAGATTCCAGCTTCCAACTACACAGGTTAATGTGCCATATAGGAGATTGCTTTGTCAAAGATAAAAAGCAAAAACAAAACCTCATTGTTGACAGGAATTATTTGTAAGTAAATGAATACGAAACACCAAAAGCCTTTGGTGCATGTTGCCCTGTTGCAGTGCATTCCTCAAAAGAATGTTCATAATATAAATTCCCTTTGGTTTTTTTCAGATTAGCCCTGAACAGCTCTGATGCTATTTAAATACATCCTTTACACCAAAATAACTGTTCATATAAGACTGTTCTGTTTTTAAATTGTTCAGCTCAGAGAAATTACCCATTTAAGGAGGTTTTTTTTTTGATTTGGCAAAAGCACCAGATGTGTTTACTAGGACAGATTTGTAGCTTTCCAGCTACACATGGCAGAACAAAGATCAAAAGAAAAAGAAAAAGAAGGAAGAAAGAAATACTAGATACTATTACCAAATATACTAGTTTTTTGAGAAGAAGCAGGTTGATGCTTGATAATCATCTCCAATTAAGCAAACTTAAACTTACTAGCAAGAAATCTATGTTTCTTTCCTGTGCTTTTCTCAGAGCCACTGGTCAACAGATCCCAGACTGATAACCTAGTTACTGAGTTTGTCTAGTGTTGAAAGTCATATGAAAACCATAAAAAGTGGACTGCTCACCTAGCCACATACGTATAATACTCATGTAGTCCTTATTTTTGGCAGAGAGAAGCTTGTCATATGAGGGACAGCCCGCTAAAAGGATGCGGTCATGGTCTTCACACATGGCTATCAAATGCTGCTCTGCACTCCTTGTGCAGCACACGTGGTAATGTGCCAGTTTGGTTATAGCGTGTCTGATAGAGTCATCAATGGTCCCACTGACTTCCCCACCTTCAATGTGAAGAATGCGAATATTCATCAGGGCTGCAGATGTGGCCAGGGCCAAAGCATCAAATCTGTCCCCGTGAACTATCATTATGTCAGGTTTCAGGCGGTTCAGGACATCCGGTAACTTGACTAATGCAAGGCCTACTGACTCCACCATAGCTGCCTCATCCTCCCCTCTCACAATGGTGTGCAATCTTGTATGAATATCGAAGTCATCTTGTTCAATCATACGATAGGTATTACTGAAGGCAAGAGGAAAAGGGTTAGAGTAAATACAACTTGGTTTTACAGCAACATGGCTTGACAAAATAACTGCATATTAGAATAGTTGTACTGGTTTTGAACAAAGGCCTGCTTATCACATCTCCTTCATTGAGGAAACTAGTTTTTAAGATTGTAACAGAATGTTCTCATCCATATGAAGATCTTCCTTCATATTGCAAGCATCAAGTTTTTCTCGACACCTTTAACGAGGAGCCTTGCTGAACATGTTCCAGAAACCCTCAGAAATCAAACTCTTTGTTCATGTGTTTGCAGAGCCTTTCGGAGAATAGATGTGGCATGATTTCCTTTCAGGAAAGGTACGTTGACTCCTCACCAATATATCAACTTTGCTGGACAAATGTATAAATACAACAGGTATGATGCAAAGCTGAGGCCTGTATGTTCAAAGAAGACATCTTGCAGCTAGCATCCATTTTTCAGATTCTGTATTTGAGTTGTATCAAGACTTATATACTCATAGACTTAAGAAATCACTGCACAAAGAGGCCTTAAGTTCAAAGGAAACAGGCTTTCGCACTAAAGAAAAAAGGTTTTCCACATGTACTACCAGCTTCATTCCATAATGAAAAAGTTAAAACATTCCTTGAGTATTGAGAATTGTTATTGTTTACAGCTAAGTATTTGAAATATGAAAGATCATACACCTGTGTAAGATTACCCGTCTTCCACATTCACTAAACCTGACCTAAGCAGTCTGCACACTCTGGTTGGAATAAGAGATAAAAAACCCAGAAGTTTTCCAATTTTGTCTTCAACTCATCTGACACATTCACTGTCTTATTCAAAGGATTACACTTTCAAACTGATTTAAATCAGATTTAATTTTCATTAAATCCACTCTGCTACTCACATTCTGCAAATGAAAATCTCACAATCTGCAAGGTGAGCAAAGATAGCAAAGACTATAAAGTGCTCCAGCTCAAGTAAAGAAGCAATCTCTGTTCTGCGTAACTTAAGAAAATCCTATCCATCTACTCAATTCTGCTCACTGCTGTAACACACAGGATATATTCCTACAAGTAACTTGTCAGGTAATTTGGTTCTTTTAAAAGGCAAATCCTTTTTATGTGACTGAGTGAAGAGGCTCAGATTTTTATAGCATAAACTGCATTATATTTCCAACTCGATTTACAATTATCCTTCATAGACCTGCCTTTTTCCCCTACTATGTGCAGTTATCTCAAAAAACTTTCTTCTCTTTTCTTCTATATTCTTTCTCTTCTGAAAGGTCAAAATCTAGGGAACAAACGAGACTGCATTTTTGGTGTTTTGTTTCTTTTACTATTCTCCAAGTGTTTCAGTAAGAAGCATTTCACAGAATCACTATAATTTGAATTCTGCTACTGTTGATTACCCTACTCAAATCACTGGGACACATACGTTTCAAGGACCCACTAATTCTCTAGGATCTCCCAGATTAAGGAGTGCAGGGCTAGGTCCCCCAAAAAAACCCAAGCGGTACCAGGGTTTAAGAATACTTACCACAAAGCAACTAACAGCACAACACTTGTCAGATCAAAGTCTCTATTGCTTTGTGCATTACAAATCATTTACATCAGAAAGACAGGTGTTAAACACCTTGGAATTGGAAAAGTATTTCCTATTACTTTGCACAAGTCGTGCAGACAGCAAAGGGTTCAGGACTATAGAAGAATCAGGGCCATGTTTCTCCTCTTCAGCAAATGAAATGGGATTACCTTATTTCTCCAATCAGACAGGATGCAATTCAACATGCTAACCTGGCAAGAAGTTTGATTGGGGTTTTTTTGTTTGTTTTTTTAAATCAGGTTAGTTCGTGGTGTTGAATTCACCTTGCCATCTCACGTTATTAGATGGAAAAAACATCCAGTACAAAGCAAGGAACAGGGCACTGAAAATGGGCAGCACTGGAACTTCCTGTTTTAGTAGTTTGAGATAATGTAACTTCCTCATACCCTAACTTATAAAGTGCCAAAATTTCTCATTGGGAAGTCCAAAAAGTGTCTTTACTGGAAGATATGCATAACATTTCTAAAAGCTCAACAATGCAGATATGGTGCAAGCCTTACGCTAAAGTCTGATTTTGACTTGCAAAGTAAGCGTTTTCCTATCTATTTCACTTACTGGGCCCAGTCTGGTAAATGCAGCCTGAGCAAAACCAACCAACAACCACAACCCCAGCAAGAATACGCATGCTGTTTCTTCTGCCTTTTCACCAGCAAATAGGAGAATATTCACCATGGATGTGGGAAGTCCTTCCAAAGGAAGGGATTTGGACCAAGACATTCCATCCTCCCAGGCAGGTGATCTGACTGCTTACTCACCGGGTGTTAAGAGGGGACCCTAATCTCTCCTGCCAAACCATACCTAATATATCTATCAGTTATTCATTTTGTCAGAAAGAGACAACCACCCTTTCCTTCCTCCACAATCCTGGAAGAACGAACTGACAATATTCCCCTGGGATATGGAATATATAAGTACTTTCTCCAAAAGCGGAAGAGCTGCAACTTAAAGTGACTGAAGATTATCTTTTCTCTGTGAAAATTAAAAACTGTAGCACATTTTCATTTGATAATCACCAGATTCTTAGGGAAATCTGAATGATTTGATTTTCTCACTTCATGTAGACTGTGATCCTGTTGAAGATGACAAGTACAGCACTGACACAAAAATCTTAAAAAATCCAGGATGGCGTAAAAAAAAAAAAAAAAAAAAAAAAAAGAAATATGCAATCTCAGAAGGAGCTGCAAAATGAAATAAAATCTGAAAAAATACATGTAAAATTTTGTTGCGTACATTCAGGATGACAAGGATTTTGTTACCTAACATTCATGATGTTATCGCTAACACCCCAGAAACAGATTGGCAGAAATACAAAAATTCACCTTACCCATAATCATCAATCAGGTGGGAACCAAGCACTACGACATCAAGCTCAAAGAATTGTGGTTCTGCCTTAATACCAAACATAATGGGAGCTAATTTTGAATAATCAGCACGGTTGCAAGTAGCAACACAAACACGAAGTTTGTGGTTGTTTCCATTCTTCTCCATGACTTCCTTTTGTTTCTGTTTTGAAAGATTCTTGAAATACACTTCCTGAAATAATAGGGGAAAAAAAAAAAAGCAGCAGCATTAATAATAATCTTTATAGTAAGTAGATGATACACTTCATGAACAGCATACCCAAGTGCAGCCCAGAACTGTGGACACATACTAACTCATCCATTGATAACAGACAACCGATACCTTACAGTACTTACCATTAGAAGATGTTAGAAAAGGACAGATTTTTTTTTTTTTTTTACTTAAAACTCACTTAATTTTAATACCTCTATTTCTGTAATTAATATATAAAAATTCTATATAAACAATATTTAAGTATTATGAAGTTCAACTGTAATTGACTTAAATTACACTTAATAGTGTAAAATACACTTAAAAGTGACTTTTTCCTGTTCAGATAGAAACTTCTGTATAAGTAGAAAAATTATTGATGCCTTAGTAAATGAAAGAAAAAAATCTCATATTCCAAAACCACACAGTGGAACAAACTGCTAAAAGATACATCCACTGACAGACTCTGTGAACAAAAAGAGAAAGTTTTTGCCCAAGTCAGTTTACCTATCTGTTAAACACACTTTGGTGAGGTAGAGCGAGTTAAACATTGACTTCTAAACCCTTCCATACTATTTTGCAGGCCAAAGTACATCAAGATATTCAATAATACAATATTAGGTTACAGTAAGACAACTTTTAGAGACAAGTAGACAAATAAGGATGTTGATTATCATCAGGCAATTGGGAGGCTATTGAAAAAAAAAAGGGTTTCTGACAATTGAAATGCCACAGAAACTCAGTATTTTTACAAGCAACATCAACAGTTACTGTAACAAGACATTTTCTCTAATCCAATTTTACAGCTTGTTTAATAGGTCGTTAAACTATGTAGTCATTTTTTATGTTTACCTATCCTCTGTTTACCATGTTGCCTTGGTGTCTTTACTATGTTTTTTTTTTTTTTTCCCTATTTAGCAACTGGAAAAAACATTTTCAAGAAAAAGAAAAGCCTATTAAAAAAAGGATACAGCAATAACTCCCACAAAATAACCCAAATTTCCTCTCCTCCCAAACAGAAACTAAGTTGGTAGCAGAGGGTATCAGACCAGCTACGTATAAGTTTTTTGTTGTTCTCCTTCCAAAAATAACTGCATTTTAAGTAAGTACCATCCTTTCGGTATGAAATTTAACGTTATGTCAGATTTTTACTCCAGTTTAATGGCAAATAAACTTTTTCCAGATTAATGCACAAGGATTTCTCATCTCTGACTCAGAGCAGTATCAATCTCTCTACTGGTTTTGACAGCTAGGGAAGCTCTTTCTGAGAAGCTGCTATGCAAGCATGACAATATTGACATCCAATTTCATGCTCCTTTTATATTACATTTAATTTTTTTCAGTAAATTTTTAAAAGAAAGGCTATTGTGACATCCCACTCTTATGAAACCTACAAATTTCAGCAGCTTTCAAAGATTTCCCTATTTTTAACACAGATTAGTTTAGGTTTTATCACACATAATGAAACAATGTTTTGGTGTAATAGTCATGTTAGGGTGATCAGGAATCGATCCCAAGTTGTCAAAGGTAAGAGACATTTCTAGTCTCCACTTGCAATCCATTATGGCTTTGCAAAACTATGACAGGCAGTGATGTTTTTTCTGGTTTAACTCCAACAACCATGATTCCTGAGAGAGTAGTTTACCTTTCAGAATGAAACTGAAGTGGCAAAAAGCAAAGATGGCTGCCATGACTAAGCTCATAAGAAATGGCATTTCTCATTTACTCAAGCAAAGCAGCTATGGCTATGCCAACCAACTTCAGTAGAATAGACACAGCCTGGAATTTCAGCATTTGATTACTATCATGACAAATTAAGCTGAGTTCTATGGATTCAGCCATAAAGTAATAGATATTACTTGGTTTACACTGAGCCCCTTCATCTGAATTTACATTTGAACCTTACTTCAAGAGTAGTATGTTCATTAATTACTGTTTTACACTTTCAAAGGGTCAGATGTTAATCCTTCAGGCAAATTAATTATTTCCTCATGCTGAAAACATCTGCAGTTATGTGCATATACGGTGGCTGTTTTAATTTAATCTTGTCTTTCTTTCTGTCCAACAGGCTTGAAATATTTTAAATGTATGTAAGAAATTCAGTACCTCACGTTGAAAATGTAGAGAGCACTTTGCAGGATTTTACATGCTGTGTAAAGGTAGGTCAGACAGCATGTTATCCTGTATCACTGAGTGAAACCTGAAACCACATTAGCTAGATTCAGATCTAACAGAATCACTGCTTTCTCATTTCTAAAACAACCTCTTTTTGGAGATGGTTCTGAGCAGGATGTCCTGTCATTGCATATGTAAAAACAGCTACTAATTCAAATAAAATCATGTTTAAGGTGTGAAGGCCACTTCTGAAATCCCTATAAGCTTGTCTTTGAAACTGCATGAATAATGTTAGTATAGTTAGAAGCAAACCTCTCACAAAGACTCTTCAAGTCAGCCACTGCTGCATACATATTCTATACTATATAAACTGAGAAGCCAAAGTAAAAGGGCACAGAATAAGGAAGTAACAAAGTGAGCTTACCCAAAGTCTGCTTACTCTAAGTTACCTGCCTGAGCCAGAACCATCACTTCCCCTCTGACAAAGCAATTATTGTTTCATTTATGCAAAGCAGGCTTTTAAGAAGCAGAATAGTTTTCTGTCCTCCTTGATCTTCAAGCAGTGTCTAAAATTCTAGAACCCTTCAATCCAAATCCAGAAAATACCATCTCCTAAAATAGTAAATCTGTAAGTTGTAAAAAAAATAAAATCTCATGGTTCACCATAACTACAGATCTACCAGAATTGAATTGCTTGATCACACATCTTTCTGGCCACACAGATCACATTTAGTTACAGTTGCTATTGGCTGCAATAATGGTCTCTTAAAATAATTTTGGAGGTAGCTATGGAGATACTTCAAAGGCATATGAACGGATCAGAATCAAAAGCAATTCATGCTATTTGTGCATTTCAACTTCTGTTAACATAAGGTTTCAGTAAGCCCCAAAGCAGAATTATTTTTAGTACTGCCTTAAACCTCTGTAACACAACAATTTCAAAAAGTTGCAAGTAAGCCACACACAGGCCTTGGTGCAGACACAGTTTTTCTATTGCTGTCAGTTTTAACACGTTTTTCTGAAGAACCAAAATACTTACCCTAGCAAAAGGTCTGATAACAATCCAATGTAAGTGTTAGCTACATGGGGAAATTAAAACAGTTTATTGTTTTTCAGGTTAAGTTGGATGGTGATTTCTAAAGAAACATGTGATGTATTTTGCCACATCACAGTTTAAAAACAGAATCCTATCTTGTCTCTGACCTCTTCTGAGCCTGTAAATGCAAAAATAATTCTGTATTTTCAGATAGCATTCACTGTCAACAAGTAATGGCAAAGTCCCTTCAACCATCAACAGTATATTCCTTCAAGCAGAGCTGTAATGTCCTAGCGATCTAATTTTGTCACCACTATGATTTTAGAATTTATTAACAGGTTTTGCAGGCTAATCATCTCTTTTCAGAACTGTTCACTGAAATTATTTTATACAATTAATCACTAACAGCTGCCTCTTAGTTTCTAGGCATTTCATGATAATATATCATCAAATATATCAGTTTGATCTACACAGCCTTCTCTAGTCTGGGATCCTCCTGTTCCAAGGTTCCTCTTCCACCTTGCTGGAACTAGTAATAATCTTCAGCAGAAAGGAGAAGAAATAAACAGTGCCCCATGAAGGACTACTTGAAATAATTAATCTCTACTTGTTTTGGTCTACTGCTCTTCCATATCCCATCTTAAGGCTTTTAGACTATCAGAGGTTCAAGGACTTTTTAAGACTGGGGAATTCTGGGCCAGATTTTACAGCAACCAAGTAGTTACTATTTCTGTTAGCAGTCACAAGTGCATGAGACACCCCTTTATCAGTGTTTCACAAACAAATGATACCACCGGTATATTCTACATTCACATTTCTAAAGCGATGATTTTCAAAATCCAAGAGCCTGGAATACTCCTCTTTACAATCTCTACACTCTGGATATGCCTGTGTGCTTGTGGAGTCATTCGATCCTCTCACTTGCTTCGCTGTGTGGGAGGCGTATAGGTTATTCTGCCCAAAACTCTTCCCACACCATGTACTACTATGTATATTCATGCCACCCCTCTTTAGCCATGGTGCCATTGCTTGCCTATCGCCTGTATGCACACACATCCGCAGCCTATTCCTGCAGCCCTATGCAGATGACCGTATACAAAATCAAGTCTTTCAAAAACCCCCTTGAACACATCTGTGCGAGTGGAAAAAGCATTCTCACTATCACGCTGTGCACATATTACCCCGTGCTGAGGCGGAAAACCCTTCCCACCATTTCCCCCCTACGAATGGGATCAACCTCTTCACGGCCCCCCTTCACCTCTAAGTATATAGATACATTTATTACCCAAGTGCAGGGTCTGCCCTTCTGTACCTCCTTTCTTCCACACCTGCAAAGTACCGTTCCCACTGTACACCCCCAATATACACCAGCACACATCTCTGCACGGAAAACCCTTCTGCCAGGCAACATACACGTGTGCACACACCCGTGTGCAGGGTCATTTCCTCTATAGCCCTGTTAAATCCGGTGTGCAAGGCCAGTCCCTCAGCACACCTCCAACACGCAGAAGTGCACACGTGCCTTTCTGTGGACAACCCTTCCACTCTCCCCGATTTGCACGTGTGTGTGCACCCACACCTACGGCCATGCTCGTTATTCCCCCGGAAAAGACTCACGCGCACCTTCCCTTTTGCAGGAATTACAGAACCCGGTACCTCCCCAAGACACGCACACGCACACATTCCTTGGCAAGGCCGTTCCCGCTGAACTCCACGCAGACCTGTGCACGTACCCCCGCGCAGGCCCAGACGCTTCACACCCCGCCGCACACGCGCGCCCACGCCCCGCACGCTGCGCCCAACGCCCACTCGCGCAGCACCGCCCCAGGCGCACGCGCGCCCACCCACAGCCCTACGCTGGCCGCGGCTCTTCCCGCCCGGTGACGCCCCGGCGCCGGGGCGCGGCCACCGGCGGCTCTGCAGCGCTCCCACCACCGGCCCCCCCCCGGGCCGTTCGCCCATGGCGCGCGCCCCTCCCCGCCCGGCAGCACGACCTGAGCGGCCCCCGTCCCTCTAGGTACCCAGATACCCCGCGTAAGCCGGACCAGGCCAGCGCAGCCCCTCTTCACGGTCACCTCGCGCCGCGCTGAGGCCGCAGCGGCGGTACTGGAGCGGAGCGCGTCAAAGGCCGAGGCGGCGCGAAGGCCCCGCCCCCAGCAGGGCGGTCCCGCCCCGCCCGCCTCCACGGAGGGCTGGCAGAGGGGCGGCCGGGCACCGCTGAGGAGCGGCCTCGCCCCGGGCCGCGGGCAGCCGCGCCGCAGCGCGCCCTGCACCTCGGGGCCGACTGCGGGGCCGGGGCCTTCTCTCCTGGCCTGGTACCGGCGCACCTCCTGCCGCGGGCGTTTTCAGAGTGACGGGGCGGGAGCCGTGGGCAGCGTCGAGCTGGACACCTCCCTGACGAAGGGCTGAGCACGGGGGCTGTCCGTGGTGGTGTTTGCAGGGTCATATGCTAGTTTGCCTTCATAACGAGGAACCCCATCCTTGTGTCAGGACAGCCTCTTACTGTCGGTTTATATATGGAATAACCTGATGCAATACGCATCAGAGCAATCCAGTTAAAATTGCTGAATGATTTTACAGCTTCAGTGGGGATTACCTCCATGTTAAGAGCTTTTAAAACGAGGGCTGACTGAAAACTGAACTGTGAGGTTGCCTGTAGGAGATGCAAAGCGAGGACAGAAACAGCCCACAGCAATGCATGAAAGAATAAGCAGGTTGCCTGAACTTGCAGGCTGTGAGGAACTATAGCCCTCTAGAGTTAGAGCACCTGCCTGAAGCTCATGAAGAGTTTCTGGGCGTGCTGCAGAATTCTATGACTTTGGTGTTAATTCAGCCAAGAATGCCTGCATTTCCTTAAATCCTGTTGACTTCATTGGCATGTGACACAATCAAGAAAGCTGTTAAATGAGCTGTCAAGTATTGCTGATCATCTGTGTGTTTCAGCTGATTGTAAAAGAGATGTGTCTTGTTTTCTCACACTGGATGTGTTTTGGGGTCAAAGTGATCTCGTTAGTGAGATTACTGTGACTTGGATCCTGGTTCAATCCCCTAGGCACCATGTGTAATAACAGCAACCTATGCCCACTATATTTTGCTATGGAAGCACCTAAAGAAAACGTTTTGGTAGCTAGTGTCACACAGTCCTAGTAAAATGAGAATTCTTCACCCATTTTTCTCCGATAGATCTCATATTTGTGTGCCTGAAACCTGACAGTCTAATGTGGTAGGGCCATCCATCTGATCAAACCTGTGCCACGTTCAGCTGTTTGGTACCTCCACTCTGACACAGTTTTTCAGTCCAAATTGTATCTTTGTTCATCCATATAATATCTGAGGTGTCTCAAATCCCTTCTGCTTTTGCCCTCTACTTCTCAGAAAAATTAGCCTTAACAGTGACTCCTGTGTCTGACATACCTAAAAAAAAAAACAGATGCAAGGAATGGGAATGGTTGCATTCCTGTCCTGTACTAGGAAGAAAAAGTTGAGTTTTCTAGCAGTTATGAATATTTGTTTAGAAAGGCTTTGAGGAACAAATACTGAAGTCTTCAACTAAAAAAAGATCTTAAATAGGAATTATGGAAATGTAATTTAAAAAGTAAAGTAAAAAACCTTTAAGACTTGCCCTTGGGAATTTAAAATTCTGAACTGACTGTTTCCCAAGAGAGACAGAAAGAACATCTTATGGCGACATTCATAAAGTCCTCAGACAGCTGTGGTCCAATGAGTGGTAGCTCCTCAAAGCCTCAGTGTTTTGAGAATATTGCAGCACAACCCACCTCTCAAATTACAGGGGATCTTAACTTGAAATACTGACCAGAGATAGTAATAGCAACTGGAAGGCACCTTAGGTTCAATTCGTGTCCCACTTAAGTTGTTTTCATTGTTCTCTGCATCACTAGATTTTCTTTGTGCATATTGCACATTGCTTAAAAACCTATGGGCATTCTGAAAATGTCATTATAAGTAAGTTTGAATTCTCTCCTGTAAATGCTTTCAGGTTATGATAAGCTCACCAGTATATCTACAGCTGGATTCACTGAAACAAAATGCTGAGGAAGAGCCTGAAATCATATTTGAGCATGAATGTATGAAAGTGTGTATATATTTACAAATTTGGAATTATACTAGTACTTATGCAGCTAGAATCAACTGCACTGAGGGTTAATTATTCTTACAACAGCATCAGTGCATCGCTTGATGTGTTTTTTCCAGAAGTGTTCTACTGGTGTTTCAGCATCTTGCAGCACAAGCTGCAGAAAAAGGGGGAAACTTTATGCTCCTTTTGGTTATTTCTCCCCAACAGACCTCACATATTACATAAATAGGATGAAATTTATCTTGTATTACTGAGTGAGCCCTGCTTCAAGTCTCTCCAGCAGAGAGACAAATGCTATCCAGAAAGATGAGATGGGAGGAGAAGCCCCAGCCCATAATCTGCCTGCTCCAGTCAGCCTTACCCTTTGCTGCTCAAAATCTCTAGTGACACTGTGAAAATAGCCTCCTGTCCTTGCCAAGCCCTGAAGCAGTACTGGGGCTCATTACAGGAGTAGGGTCTCAGTGTTCACATTAATTCATTGGCCCTCTCCTCATCAAAAAGCTATGCAGAAATGGTAACAGCCCTGCAGGAACAGACATTAATACACAAAGTGTTGGGAAATGCTGGAGATGAGGAGCTTACTTCTTTCTAGAGAGGTTGTGCTGCTTAAGATTTGAACAGAAGGACCAAGATCATCTGGTTTGCTTTGCAGCTAGCTCAAAGATCATACTCTTTGGGAAGAGGTGAAAGGTGCTAAACTGTAGTCTGACAAGGGATTTGTCAGTGCATGACTATGTCCAGGAGATGGATAGTGTGGACAGTGTCAGTAGCACTGTGATCTTCTGCACTGGGGCTAAGCACTGTGTTAATGCTTCCCTCCTGAAAGCAAAGGAATACGTCTTTTTAAATCAACATCTACATAAGGTGGAGCTTTAATTATTTCTTCCCTTAACTCTTCATTTACATCCATTTTATTTATGTCAAAACCAGTTGCTGACTGTAAGAAAGTGAAAACTTAGGTTAAGATTTTCAAAAGCAACTAGAAGCAGCTGTAGTCTAATCAAATCTATATGTTCAAGTTAGCTTTTAGGTTACATTGACACTGTTCATCTTGGGGATTAGATGCACCAAGGATGATGAATCCCAGGAAGGCTCTGGTGAGATAAATGAGGAGATACATCCTTGAAACTAGGTAAGAGCTACCAATTAATAAGAGCTACCAATTAACCCCATTGTTTAGGAAAGCCCAGCAAATTCCTCTAGTCTGACTTATTCTGACCTATTCTAATTAGCATAGTAAAAAACCCACCCCCGGGCAGGGAAGCCCCCTACCCAACAAAGCCCCTTCCCCACTGAATATGCACAGTAAAAAGAGAGGACACTGTGACTTTAAGTGGAGACGAGGCATTACAAGAACCAATAGAAACAAGGATTACTAATTGTAGATGTAAAAAGTACTGATAACTGTTGCTCGGAATGTATAAAATGCTTACCGTGTGTTAACTGAGGTGTGCTAGCTTTGTGGAGTTACCACCTAGCATCCATCTCTGCGCAGACATGAAATAAACAAATATTTTGGCTCTGTGTGTGACATTGGCTTATTGCACACTGGGTGATGGACCCTGTTCGAGGGACAACACAGCTGTCCATGTCAATTCTGTACTGTCCAGCCTGAAACACTTGAAGGAAACTTGGATTTTAAAGGTAAGGGTCATAGCACTTTCAGAAGAACAGGTCCTTCTGTCATAGCCAAACTAATAACTTCTGAAGATTCTGGCACAGCAGTGCTCAGCTGCTGTGAATGCACTCCATTATGAATATCCCTTATAGGAAAAGACCAAGTAACACATACTACATGATATAAGGAGAATATAAGCAGATACACGCAGTAGGCGAAGCATAACAAGTTATTACCTTCCTGCATTTTCCTGTTTGTTCTTCCCAGTTAAAACTACCAGGTGAGCTGTGCAGTTAATAGTAACTGTAAGCAACCACAGCAGTGTGTTAGCTAGGTCAGTATCACATCATGGGCTTGCAGCTTGTATCTGACATTTCAGAGAAAGGGAAGAGATGGAGGATAAGACAATGACATACATGCCATGCAAAGGGAAATTTGGGGGTTTATTCTCTCTTCACCACAACATAGATCTCTCACATCTTTGCTCAGTGTCTTATGCTAACACAAAAAGAGGACCTGCATGTAGATAAGATTGTTAGGCACAGAATTCCCGGCCAAGGAAGAGGAAATCCAAAACTCTGAAAATGTATTCCCTGTCTCAGGGAGGATATGTGTCCAAAGAAGAGGAACGAAGCTGGTGAAGGGAGCTGTCTTACGAGGAGCGGCTGAGGGAACTGGGGTTGTTTAGTCTGGAGAAAAGGAGGCTGAGGGGAAACCTTATCGCTCTCTACAACTACCTGAAAGGAGGTTGTAGCAAGGTGGGTGTCGGTCTCTTCTCCCAAGTAGCAAGTGATAGGATGAGAGGAAACGGCCTCAAGTTGCGCCAGGGGAGGTTTAGATTGGTTATTAGGAAAAATTTCTTCACCGCAAGAGTTACCAAGCATTGGAACAGGGTGCCCAGGGAAGTGGTTGAGTCACCATCCCTGGAGGTATTTAAAAGATGTGTAGACGTGGCGCATAGGGACATGGTTTAGTGGTGGACTTGGCAGTGTTAGGGTAATGGTTGGACTCAATGATCTTAAGGGTCTTATCCAACCTAAATGATTCTATGATTCTGTGTTAAAATCAGGCGCATCAAAACCCCAGGTAACAAGCAGAGTTGTGAATCTCATTGAAACAACTAGGAATTAGCTAAAAAAATCACAGGATTTTCTTTAGAGCTGCCAATGTTCTGTAACAGATTTAACAGCCCCTTTTTTCGTATTGGAAAGATGGCATACGCTGATGTCTGGTGTATTACAATAGAATTGCATTTGCCTATATCCTATAAAATTTGAGTCATGTTTCCAGTAACTAGCTAGAGTTGCAAGATGCGATAGAGGCATGGTATGAAAAGCAACCTCCGTTCTAGGGGATTCCTTGGTCGGGGCGGGGAGTGAGATAATATCCATCTGAAACCCATTCAACGCACTGGAAAGTGTGCTGGCAAGCTCAATAGGATTTTTTTCAGTTCATTCAATCTCTAACAACTTGAGCCTTTATCTTAATTTCAGCTGAAAAACCACAAAACTTGTCTTTCCCACTCCCTCTCTCTAAAAATAAAGTGGAACTGACCCACTTTTTGCTGTCATCATGTGATTTACTCTGCTTGTATGATCTGTTTAATCCTTCAAAAGGGTCTGTTTTCTTTACTTGGATTAAAAGCTCTTGAGGTTATGGTTTGTCTGTTTCTTCTGAAGCTCCACTCCTGTTCAGTCCTGCTGGAATAAATATGATTGCTATTGCTGATTGTTGACATACATCAAACACTCACTGGAGAATATGACACAGTTCAACGTACCCAAGCTGGCTTCAAACCAGTTGGTCATGAACACATGATAGCAGCCTAAACTGGGGTGATTCTTGTGATGGTTTACTTTAAACAACTTGGGGTATGTTCAAACAGGAATGAATAGAGCTGCTATACATACTCGAGTATTTGGACAAAAGCCAGCAAGGCATCAACTTGATTGGAAGCTGTCATCATTAGGTAAGAACAGTGGGTAAGTTTGCCAAATACCAGATCCCAGCTTCCACCTCAGCTACAGGTGGGAGAGTTATTTGTTATGCATACTTTGTTGAGGAAACCATGCAGAAGAAACAGCCAAGTTATCTGGATGCAAATGGCTCTCATATGTGAAAGACCAGAAAGCAAGTTCTGTTAAGCTTTCTCAGTTCTGGTCACTTTGGGCTTTTATCACAGTAACAAGTTGTTTATATTTCTTTAAAGAGGCAAGTTTGCAAGACTGAGCTTAATTCTCTATCCAGCTTTCAGCGGAAGCTAAACCTATGTCGTTTCTGCTTCATTCCTAGTGTATTATCACAATTTTAAAGATGGAAGATACCAAAATTACCATGTTCCAGTACTGCTGTGGTTCTAATCTTGTCTTCTGCTCCGCACCATGCAGCCCGCTGCCCTCAATCCAATCTTCCTTTCAGTGGGTGCAAAGAGATTAAGGGTGGATTGTGTTGTCTGTCCAGAGGGGAGCAGCTGTGCATGTGGATCTGTGGAGGCTTGTGAGCTCTAACGAAGGAGCAAGAGCTGTGCTGTCTTGGAGCAGGAAGTCTGACAGGCCAGAAGCTGGGAGAAAAGGAGGGGAAGAGCCAGAAATGATTACCTAGTGATAAGACTGCCTGATTTTTCCACTTAAAATTGACATACAGTGTTGAAAAGAAAGTTAAATGGCTGGCAGTAAGGAGGAATACTGCATCAGACTCTGGCCTCTTGTCACTATTAATAAATACTTCCTGTGTTGCGAACAGGTCTAGAGGTTYCTATTTGCTCTTCTTGTCCAACTAGTATCTCTTTTTTACATGTTTCGTATCCCTTCTGAGGCATCCTACTTGCATGCAGCTGTGTTTTCAATGTCACTGTCGGCTGACAAATATTTGAAATATTATGTCTTCACTGGTAATTCCTAATTTCTCATTTTAAGGGGTACTAACGCTACTACATAATTACAAAAAAAAAAATCTGTTAAGCAGAGATCTAATGTCAGGACTAAAGAATGATAATAGTAAACAGGTATTTCCACCTTTTTTCCATATTAGAAGAATTTGTTTTGTGTGTAGTTTGTGGACTTTCACTTTGGCTATTAACTGCACTAAGACAAAAAATGTGATGAAAGAAGAAAATGTGATTGTAAAGATGTTTACAGTACAAAGCATATAGTCAGTTTACAGTTTCAAAGACAGATGAGGAAATTTTGAGAGACAAGAGAATATAAAATGGGCAAAGAAGTGTAGCTGTAGCTGTTCACTAAGCAAAGGGTAAATCCTCCTGTCTTAGAAGCTTGTAACACACTAGGTATCATTAGCTGAGTTATTCTTTAATCAAGTGACTTTTACAGCAATCTTAAATCCTAAACTATTACATGGCTATTACAATTTCCTGAAACAATTTCAGACTTTTCATTTGAAGAAGCTTGCAGAGATGTAATGGAAGGCTCAAATGCCAGTCAAAAGCACAGTGTTTTCTGTATCAGGCATTACACAAAAGTACGTCTTTGTTTTTAATTCTGGGTCAAGAATAAAATGTCCTCACTTTTTGTTTGGAGTATCTATAGCCCTTATTTTCATTACCAGTGATCTCCAGAAATGGTTTTGTTTTTCCAAACAAGAAACAAAAGTCAAGGAAAAGCAAAAACAAGCACACAATTTTAAAAGAAGTACTATCTCTAAAGAGTGCATAAAAAGCCTTCAACCAACAAACCTTCTGCAAACGTGCTTTACTTGGACAGGAAGCCAGGACCTTGTAAATGATGATGAGCAAATCTTTGGAGTTCAGGATGACATTTAGGAAAGAAAAAAACCCCCACATGTTAAATGCCCATTTACTTTTTTCCTTCCTTCTTTTTGATACTTATCTGGAAAAAAAGTCACATGAAGAGCATCTAGGTCAGCTGTTATTCTGACTTAACTTTCAGGATAGTCTAATTTTCTCAGCTGGATTTGCTATCCATGTTCCTTTATTAAAGCGTTGATTTAGTACTGGATGTTTTAATGAAAGACAGTCCAGAATTACAAAGAAATAAAAACAACTGCTAAAATATTCCCTGATTTTGCAGGAAGGGCAACTCTTCCGATAGATGTTCTAACTTCAACACACATGTCTGTAGGCTACGCCAAGTCCCTCCGGGAAAGACCATACACCATTGAGAGACTAGCAGTCTATTTTCCCAAGGCCCTCTATGTGCCAGGATGTAGGAAGTTACTCAAAATCATAGAGTTACACATCAGTTTCTGACTGGCCTGGCTGCTGAGGCAGTATTACTAGAAACTCAGCCTGAATGTCCCCGCCATTTGGCTAGTGAGACTCCATGTTGTGAGAGGCTCTCCCTCTTACTTTTCCTGTGCTTTCTGAAACCTCCTTGTGTATCTCTGAAAGGCAGTTATGAAATACTGACATTGTGTAGCATGCTCTCATGCCTGTATTTTCTCATACAAAGTTCTATGAGCCATCTTAATCTTTTACAATGAAACTGTTAGAAAAACCATCCAATTTGAACAGAATTTTCAAAAGGACATTTTGTATTTTCAAAGCTAAGTACTTAGTGGGAAAATCACTATGATTGGCTTCTACCACATGAAATCATGCTGGTTTATGGAAAAGATTACAGGGGTCCTTGACTCTGCCCTAGTCTCAGTTTTACATAACCCATAAAAATCCCCTTTCCCTGAGCAGCACAGTGTTGATGGGAATCTCCTTTCCTTAATTACTTCCCCTAGTGTGGGCTGCCAACCTTCTTAACTAGCTAAAGTTCTCCAGACTGCAGGTAGACTTGTTGAGTATGATATGGTAAAGGAGCAATGCAGCAGAGGTGAGAAATGTTCTGGTGGAAGAGTGCTCCCAAGTCAAAAAGTCCATTTAATTTTTGTGTACTAACATTCTAATTTAAAGCATTGGGGGACATGCAAATGTTCTATAGTTTCCATCAGTGCCCTTGATTTCCTTCATATGAATGGGGAGCTTTGTTAATTTTCACTTCTGTCCTTAAGTTGGTTTACTCTTTAGCATCTGATGTACTGACACAGTGGTGTCACATTTGGACTTAGAGCACCATAGGGAAACACTGCTACAAGAGGGCAAAAGATGTTGTCAATTAATTTTTTACTTAAAAATAAGGACAATGGACATATTTTCAGTGCTTGTTGGAAATCCATTTCTTTAAAGCCTAAATCTGAGTCCTAGATGGAAGCCTTCAGTGGAGAATATCCAAGGTGATGATATTTCTCAACACCTCCAGATCTCAGGGAGACCTGGAGCGAAATCTGAAGTCAAAGCTGGCTGGGAGACAATAGGAAAGGGACGATATGTAAAGAAACACTTCAGAGAAAGAGGCATTTCCAGCTGACATGGTAAGACATTCAGATTCAAATGGGACAGGCCTTCTTTGCATAATAGGCACACACCTTTTGTTTTATATTTTGGCAGACATCACCTCCAATGCCTTTTCCACACCCTTCCTGCATGAAGAGAGCCATATCCCCTGGTAGCATAAAACAGCTGACAGGCAGCCACAAAACCTGCTCTACAGGTGGCAAAGTGAACAGCCTGGGGCAACAGCATCAGCAGAACTACCTCCTGCAGTGAGAGTGCTGGCCAAGGGGCAAGGAATCAGGACCACCCCTGGCGGGCTTAGCTGGCTTTTTGGCCCTGTCTCCAGTGCCACCTTCCCGACCTTTCTGGACTTGCTGTCCCTCTTCTCCCTGCTGTATGCCTCTCCTCCGCCTTTCCCTCAATGGTGTTTTCACTTCACTTGTTAGCTGAATGCCTTCTGAGAAAACCTACCTAAAAAATTACCCCACAGAGCTTAAGCCCCCTTGTTACCCTGCTTGCATTCATGTCTCTTCTCCCACCCCCTGTCCATGTGCTGCTTGGATGTGAATCCTCTGAGGGTCCATGCCTTTCTTCCCACTGTGCCTGTACAGCAGCTGGCATGGTGGGGCCATTCCTCATTGCCACTGATACATCAGCAAAACAAAACTGATTAATAATCCTAAAACCCTGCTGAGACCACCCTCCAGGTAGTACCCCAACATGGGTGAGTCCAAACCTGATCTCTCATCTCCCAAATAATAGACAAGGAAGTCACAGTGACAAGGAAGAGAGTGCTAGCTTTGGGAAGGTCACCAGCTCCCCATAGCTTGCTATGGCATTAATGATGAAAAAGAGAATCCAGAGAGAACGGGCACAAATGGGCAACCATTTAGCACCGTTCGCCGGAGAACTTCTAAATGCCCAGCACATTAGCCGGCACGGCCGCAAGACCTATATGCCAGATGGAGAAACGGAGGTACAGAGACGGGTCCCGCGTTGGCCCTGGAGGCGGCACCTGCCGTGACATCCTCGCCGAGCGGGCAGGGGAGCTCCCTCCCGGGGTTCACCACACGCCGGGTGCCGGCTCGCCCTCCCACGCAGGGCTGCTGTAGCCCGGGCCGCCTGCAGGCGCGGGCTCGGCGGAACGCTGCCTCCCCCGGGGAGGGCGCGGGCCGCCTGGCCGCTGCCCGCCGCCCCCGCTCGCTCGCCCGCCTGGGGGGCCAGCCGCTGACAAAGGGCGGCTCCCGCAGCCCCTGCACGGCGGACACGCCCGCAGGTGGTCCCCCGCCCACACCGCCGGCCTCCCCCGCCTCGGGACCCCCGCCGGCGGCGAGCGAAACCGCTGACTTACGTGGGGGCCGCGGGCGAGCGGCTCCCGGCGCGGCGGCGCGTTGGTCCCCATGGCGGCCGGCGGGTCCCCGGCGCCGAGTCGCTTCCCGGGCAGCTCCGCCGCTGCCAGGCCGGGACCGCCGGGCCGCCGCGGGAGCGCCACCCGGCGCCGGGGCCACGCCGGGACCGCCCCGCGCCGCAAGCACCGCCTCCGCCCGCCGCGGGGAGGGGGGCCGCGCTCGGCGGTGGAAGGTGCCGGAGGGGCCGGGGGTGCTGGGCGTCTGCCGCGACTTGCCGGCTGTTTGGGATGAGCCCGGGCCGAGCCGCGCCGGGGGTCGTCAGGTGTGCTGGGGGCCAAGGCTTTAGCACTGCATGTGCAAAGGCCGTGCCGGTTTCCCTGCAGGGCAACGTGGGAAACGGGGGTCTGTACGTGGGGTGCCCCGCGTGTAAAGTGGTATTGCCTCTTAGTGTGCTCCTGTGTCTCAGGGAGCCATTTCCCTGCTGGGTACCACCTGTGCATACACAGCAGTTAGAAGATGCAGGCAGCCTTAGGGCTGCTAAGCCTACCCGTGAATATTACCAGCTAGTATCAATGACACCTTGTTATTTTTAACATTGCCAAGACTACCCAGATCCGTTCAGAACAACAGGAACCTGCAACTGCCTCAAGGCAAGGAGCTTGGGAAGTGTGTATGGCACCTGCCATCAAACAAGCGAGTCTTCCAAGTGCACGTCTGGAAGGCAGCAGCAGCCAGAACTTTACAAGTCTAGTTCCAGCTTCTTCTTGCCTTCACAGACACCATTTCAAGGCTGTGTCTTGCTGTGGCTTGTTTGCAGCTGACCCCTTTCAGGTCCTGGGGCCTGCATGTTTGCCCTGTCCCAAGGGAGCCCTGCAGTCGCCCTTCCCACACAGGGCCCTGAGCTGCATGCAGTAGGCACCTGTGTGACTCCTGCCTTTCAGGGTCATCTTAGTGTACCTGCAGTTCTTTCCTAACTTTCTTTTGATTTCTGGTGTGGACCTTAATGTTTACAGAGAAATGACTTGTCTCCAGCCATTCTCTCCTTTCCTGCTTGTCTTTCCTGAAACACACACATTCAACCTAACACATAAATTTATAGCAGAAGCATTCCAGTAAGCAGGTCAGTGTACAGTACCTGTAAATTTTACTGATTGGCTCTTCTTCTGTGACCAGATTTACTCCTATACACAAACAATTCAACAGTAGTGGCCATGACTACTTCTGAGAGATTTTTTAACTTGCGATCAACATGCTATGCTGATACCTGTTTTAATTCATCCCTTCGTAGCCATGGCAGTTTATAATTTTTTGCATTCTGTTAGCACAGTGTGTTTCTAGCTGCTCATTTTATCCTGTTACATATCTACAAGGCAGGGTGCTAAATAAAGCATCAGAAGAAAAGGAAGAACAAAAAAGCAGCAACAAAAGACTTCAAAAGGGTGGGCACTTGTAGAATCAGAGAACAAGGAGGTACTTTGTTAGTTTGCTGTGAACTGTATGTTGCAATTTTTTTCCTGTTTTCCACATACTTACATATCTGTGTGATTCTTCTTTCACAATGTATTTTAACTATGAATTCTTTTGCTGTCAAGTTCTCTGCTTTCTTTGTCTCAGAAGAATACCTTATTTTTTCTGTCTGCAGTCTAATCTGCAGCCCACCAGTGTTACACTCTGTTCTACTGAATTCACATCCTCCTCACACGTGTTTGCAGCTCCTACTTTTTCTCAGCATTGAAATATTCACTTAACAGATTTTCTTCTCTGCATTATGCATGTGTATATGGGTGTGCATACAAATGAATGTATATGCAGGTATATGCTTTTTAAACATGTTTGCCAGTTGTGGGAGATTTCAGAAAACAAGCTGTATTCAAATTTCCCTGTATCAGATACGTGGCTTCTAAAATTTCTCCATTGTTGACAAAAAAACGACATTAGATTCGGAGCTTGAGGCTCTGTTTTTTCCCTGGGACAACACTACATAGAAAGAAAAGCCCAAATTCCCTTGAGCTTACCTAGGCCCAGTTCCCTTCTTACTGTACTTTTACACTTTAGCAGACATTTGTCATCCTGCTTCTCCAAATGTCACTGATCATTTGTCTGGCATGGGACCTTTACTTCCTACTCTCCTGATGATTAATCCACTTCCAGAATGATGGGCCTTTGTTTTTGATTGATACTAATGTTAAGTTCATTTATTTAACTCAATTATTCCTTTAGTACTGTTTTATGTAGTACTGTGGAAAATTTAACTCTGCCAGGAACTGTGTCTGTTGGGCCACTTCTGTGTTAGCTTTACCTCCCAGCATAAGGTCTCTGCCTTTTGCTTTTCCTGAAACTTTGCAAAAAGAGGAGCCCCAGAGCATGGGATGTCAGCCTGAGACATTCCTGAGTCTGCTCTGAAAACTAACCAAATGCCTTCAGACAAATGAGTACACTCGAGTGCTTGCAGGGACAGTCAAGTGTTCTTGTCCTAGTCCCTTGTGCCATATGAGCTGTACTTAGGCTTTCCACAGTGTGCAGGAAAACACAACCACAGGCTTTGGACATGCAGTAAAGTATCCCCAAGATGTTTGAGGCTCTGCACCAGAGTAGTATGAACAGCTCAGTGTTATGTGCTTTTGTCTTGGCTTCCCTAGCTGAAAGGTCACTGTTACTGTCACGGTCAGGCTCTACAGACATACCTGTATAGGCATGGTAACACATAAGTGTTAGGCTTTATGCAGGAGGGATGGCTGCTGGATCTGTAAAGTGAACCTTTGACAAGGTTTTCCCTCACTATCCGTTGGCTCAGAGTAGCAACAGGTCGTTTCTGTGATACGTCCACTGCTCCTTCTCTGCACAAATATAAGCGAGGGTTGTATTCTCCCTAATCTTGACTGGCCTAATTGAGTGCCTATCTTCTCACGCAAAACCAGACTTTCAGGTGCCATATCTGGCCTTGTCTTCTGGCCTCTCCTTTAGGGAACAAGTCTTGGTAAAATGTTGTTGCCCAATGTCCACTCAGTCTACATTCTAAAAAATGATTACATTTTTAATAACATTTTGATCAATTTTTATCAATTTGGCAGAAGTTTCCATTCATGCCCCTCTTCCTCCCATTTGGTCAGACCTGTGGCTTGGGGATGGAGATAACCTCAGTGAACAGGGGTGTTCTTCTGAGGAACAGGCTGCACGATGAAGTCAAACTGTGCTGCTTGCATTGCTGGTGAGGTTGGGCAGCTGGCAGACAGCTAACAGCAGCCTGGCTGTCTGGTAATGGGAGGGGAGAAAAAAAGGTTTTGCCTTTCTACAGTTGTATGGGATATTAAAATGGGGGATAGTGTAGTGATATATAGGATATACACTGAAGGCTTCAAACGTCCATGCCTGTTCTCCACACCTCTCCACCAGCCTTTCTTATTGGAAGGCAGGTAGCACCACCCTTTCCCTGCTAATTTTGCCTGGACTTTCAACAACATCTTACAGGTTCACTTGATCTCCATTTCACAGTTTATTCAGTCTGGAGTCCTCGGCCCTGCCCAAGTGAGGAGGCATTGGGCATGGAGGAAACTGAAATGTGGACCTGGAAGTTTTGCAGAAGGTTTTTTCTGCTCCTGTGTGGGAATTCAGAGCCCTGAGCTGGTGTTGCAGGAAGTTGAGAGTAAATGTTAGCTCCTCTGACCCCTTCTAGGATATACTTACTTCCCTCTGCTTTGGGGCAAGGAGGGATAGAAGGCACTTTTCAAGCAATCTCTGATTACAATTAACCTTCATATACTAGCTTTTCTTGTTCTACCCTCCTTTTTGTCCCTTTATTTGCCTCCAGGCTGTTCCTGTGAAAATGGCACGTGAACAAAATCCACTCAGAAAAGAGCAGGCACTCTTAATGTAGTTCATGCAGGCTCAATTACAAAAATGTTGCTGCAAACACTGCCGGAATTCAGTATAACAGTTAAGGACAGTAAAGTTACCGAAGGAGAAAGGAAGGGTCTGAACCTCCAGAAATGACAGAAGAAGAGGTGGTTTCTACCAACCACTGCAGTGAGGGGCTGTGGACTCCTCAGGCCAGCTGGGGCCTTCCACTAGCCCTTTTCATCCCCTATGTAAGAGCCTGGCCAGACTGTCTGACAGGAGTTGAAAAGGGATCCTGGGTCCACAACAGTGGGGACTCTGGGTGGAGAGGGAGGTGAATGGGAAAGCTCTGTGTGGAAAACCCCTGGGCTTGCAGGCTTAATAAGACCCAGTAGCTTGTTCAGATTCGAATGGATGATGAATATTAGCTCACTCATATTTAAAAAAAGGTCAAAGCTCCATCCAAAAGTCCAAGGGTGTTAACATGGTAAAGGCACTTGAGTTTCTGTAGCTAGTGGCATACAGTGTGGTGAATGGCTAATACATTTAGTTAGCCACAACTCATTAAAAGTAAAATCAATAGCATCTGAAATATAATAGCATCTCTCTGCTATCAGGAGCAAAACATCACATTTATTTACATGTCCACAGCCTGTTCCAACACTCAGTGAAATCAGATCTTATTCCTGAGTCAGGCTTTGGCTAAGTCCTCTGTGGTAATCCCATTAATGTGGCTACATGTAATAAGGTTCTCAGAGTAATGGTTTAGTACACAAGCTGTGCGGTGCCAGAGGAAAGCGTGTTTACTCCTGCTTTTCTAATTTCAAAAGCTTCAAGCGCTGCTGGACCTGCAGGATCCTGCACAGGTGGAGTTCAAGGAAGTATTTGTAATGGTGGTTATCTTCTGACTGTTCAGACAGCATTGAACTACAATCCCTGCTACATTCTTGTGAAGCAGGAGTCTGGGAACACTAGGTTTATATAGCTAAATGTGTATGGAAGGAGGCTGGAGGTAGGATTCATTGGAGGTGGCATGGGATGTTTACCTAGAAAACAAGAAGGGCCCATCTGGTGTCCTGTATTAAAAAAGGGTCACATTTTGCTTACAGGTTTTTACCTGGGAAGATTGCAGATCCCCATATACCTCGGTTACTCAGATTGACACTTGCTGTGGTGCTAGAAAAGGCAAATATAAAAACAAATAGTTTGAGGGAGTTGAGTGGTTAGCTCAAGGAAAGCCATGTGGATTTCAAAGTTCTCTGAGGAGGCCTGTGAACATATGCAGGAGGCATGAGGTCTAATTAATCTTTCAGGAAACAGATCCATGTGACTGTTAGGCCAGCTCGCACGTGATTTTTGGTGAGAAAAAGCATGCAGAAAAGAGTGCTTGGTTGTTACGGAGAGAACACTGCAGTTAGAGGATGGTCCTCAGACAACCTCTGCCCTTAACCAAACTTGGGGAAGATACGTTTACCTGCCTTCTACCTCACTGCTGTGATGGGGTATAGCAGGGGGACCAGCTAAGATCCAGCACTTTCCAGTAAACCCTGGTTCTTCACAGAGTTGACTATGAAGGGAGCACCGTGGTTAGGTATCTGATCGTGAGAGAGCTCTGGCTGGTGGTCTCAGAGCTCCCTGTCAGGTTTTCCCTGACAAAGCAGTGAGAGGCACTGAGTGCTCCTGTCCCAAGTCTTAGAGAGGTGCCTACTCTGAAGGTGGCTCACCCCCGTGGCAGCATATGTCTAGGCTTGAAAGTTGCCCTGGGAAGATTTAGCCGGCTGCTCTGGTATGACCCTGGCAACTGCTCACTCCTTGTCCTTGGTCTGAGCAGGGGAAATGTGAGGTTTTCTTCCACAGCTGAAGATACCTGAGCAGCAGAGGACAGCTAAGGATTGAGGTGTACAGTTTTTCAGTTAATAGCGGAAGACAAAGAGAAACAACATGCTCCTGTCAGAAAACAACAGTGATCCAAATTTACATGGGTCTTTTCTCTGAAGAATGGTGGTCACTCCATAGTTAGCAATGAGCCTCCTCCCAGCCCTGTCTGGAAAGTGTCATACTGAGTGAAAACACGGGCACAGACAGGAAACAGCCCTCCCTATTATCCTAATCTTGCTGTTTAACATTAGGTCCTTACTTCTTCTATGTGCATGCAAAGCAGGGTCTGAGTTACTGATGCCAGTGGATTTGTGCAGTTCCTGGCACTTGGGAACAATCAAAACACTTTCACTTTGGTCCCAAATAACAAACCTAGGAGCCTAGAGTTGGACACAGGAGACTGAAAATGCCTTTCATGCATTACCAACAGTCTGAAAGGAGGCCTGCGGCTTCACCCCTCTGATCTGTGGTCAGTAACAATGACTGCCTCATTGCTTGCAAGGAACGGTTTGGCCTCAGTTTGGCTGTTTGCTTATCAAGCACCGTAGGAATGAATTTGTTTAGATGTCTGGGAGACTGTGGGAAAATCTGAAGGAAGGAGGACTTGGTTCTCTTCTTGTTGGAAGAGCTTCAGGTTAGGGAATACTTAAGTAAATTGGACATACCTAAGGCCAAGGGCCCTGATGAGATGCACACATAAGTGTTGAGGGAGCTGGCAGATGTCATTGTGAGGCCACTCTCAATTATCTTTGAATGATCGTGGTGATTGAGAGAGGTTCCTGAGGACTGGAGGAACGCAAATGTCACTTCTGTCTTCAGAGAGGACAAGAAGGAGTACCCAGGGAACTACAGGCCAGTCAGCCTCATCTTGACTCCTGAGAAGGTGGTGAAACAACTAATCCTGGAAATTATTCATTCCTGGAAAGAAGGTGATTGGGATTAGTCAGCATGGGTTTACAAAGAGGAAGTCCTGCTTAATGAGGCCAATAACCTTCTATGCTAAATGACTGGCTTGGTAGTTGAGGGGAGAGCGGTAGATGTTGCCTACCTTGACTTCAGTAAGGCATTTGACACTGTCTCCCATAAGATCCTCAGAGAAGCTGATGACGTATGGGCTGGATGAGCAGACTGAGGTGGATTGAAAACTGGCTGAACAGCTGGGCCCAGAGGGTAGTGATCAGTGGCACGAAGTTTGAGGCCAGTAACTAGTGGTGCACCCCAGGGGTCAATACTGGGCCCAATACTGTTTCAACATCTTAATTAATGATCTGGGTGATGGGACGGAGTGCACCCTCAGTAGCTTTGCTGCTGATACAAAACTGGGAGGAGTGGCTGATACACCAGGGGGTCATGCTGCTGTTCAGCGGGACCTTGACCTCATACAGTTCAGCAAAGGGAAGTGCAAAGTCCTGCACCTGGGGAGGAATAACCCCATGCACCAGTATATGCTGGAGGCCAATTGGCTGGAAAGCAGCTTTGCAGAAAAGGACCTGGGATCCTGATGGACACCAAGTTGAACATGAACCAGCAATGTGCCCTTGTGGCAAAGTAGGTGAATGGTGTCCTGGGCTACATTAGGAGGAGTGTTGCCAGCAGGTTGAGAGAGTGATCTTTCCCCTCTATTCAGCACTGGTAAGGTCACACCAGGAGTACCGTGTTGAGTTCTGGGCTCCCCAGTACAAGTGAGGTATGGAGCCACCGGAGAGAGTCCAGCGAAGGGCCACAATGATGATTAAGGGCCTGGAGCATCTTTCATATGAAGAAGGGCTGAGAGAGCTGGTACTGTCTCAGAGAAGGCTCAGGGGGTAATCTCATCAATGTGTACCAATATCTGAAGGGAGGCTACAAAGAGGTGAAGCTAGGCTCTTTTCAGTGGTGCCCAGTGACAGGCAATGGGCACAAACTGAAACACAGGAGGTTCCCTCTGAACATCAGGAAGACTTTTTTACTGTGAGGGTGACTGAGCACTGGCACAGGTTGCCCAGAGAAGTGGTGGAGTCTCCTTCTTGGAGATTTTCAAAAGGTGCCTGGACGTAGTCCTGGCAACCAGCTTTAGGTGGCCTTGTTTGAGCAGGGGGGTTGGACCACATGACCTCCAGAGATTGCTTCCAGTCTCAGCCGTTCTATGATTCTGTGATAGATGTTATAAAGTATTGAACACATGCAAAAGATCCTACAGGTCATGTACTGGCAGCTGAAGGCCACGAGGGAAGCTTAAAGGTCTCTAAATGATATCAGACATCTGTGTTTAAACACCTGAATTACTACTTGAGTGTGTCTTGGCAATAACTTCTCCACAGAGCAAACCTGTCCCACTCGGTGTTGTACCTGTGGAAGGGCAGGGGCAGGATGTGGGTCCTGTTGAAGAGGAAGAAGATATTTGACTTATAGGTGTTGGCTCGTTTGGTGTGTCAAATGACACATTGTAGAAATTCCTGCAGTTTTTTCCCAAGCATGAACTTTTTACAGTGTTGTTTTTTCCATTTTTTTTTTCTTGGTCAGATTTTGATTCTATTGTTTGGCGGTTTGGATCCTCGTAGGACCAGGTGTGCGTTTAGCTTTTATTGTGGCAAGGGACAATTTGAAACATGTTGCCTCAAGTATCAAGGTAGAAGAGGTCTGGGAGCCTAAATACCTTTATAGATCTGGGCCTTGCTGCTTGATACTTCAAAGGTGGAGATTACAGTCTTGGTGGCTCTGAGCCAAGTGCCTGGGACTTGGTGCTTTTGGAGAGAAGGTCTGGGCTAGGAAACTTCTTGATAGAAGAGTTGAAATCAGGGTTGGGCACTGGTGTCTGTAAGCTGAGGGGCTAGGCTTGGGGTCCATTTGGGATTTGGGGTGTGCTGAGTAGCAGGAAAAAAAACCTTTATTGATGAGTGAAAATTTTCAGGATTGTACTACAGTTGCCTACAGGCACACAGTTTTTCCATCCTAGATCACCTGCCAACTCATCCTGCCTGTTTCAGACTATAAGCTAGACTGAAACAGAAAGCTAGTGGAACAGATACCATTGTACTAGATTCTCCTCTGTGGAGAAATTTAGATCGTTGTTTGATTTAGGCTTTTTCCTGGTGCAAACTATGATTGACAGGACAGCCTTGCTTTCATGACCATTTTTTACTGTTGGATCAGTCCCAAAAACAGAAGGCCTAATTCTGTCATGAGAGTTTAAGTGAAGATCTGAAATGTGTTGGATCTGAAATGTACTGGCTCTACACCTCTGACAGATCTTTGAAAATCCAGAGGTGGGAAAACAAGCCCTAGATGATGCAGATTTCCTGTATATAATGGATAGAGTAGGCATATTTGTGGGCATCATGCAGAAAGGAACATATAATAGAGCCAAACTCAAAGAAGTATTTATTAAGCAAGTTTTCCTTTAAAGACAGAAAGGCAGAGCCATCTTCTTGCAAGTTGCTATTCTTGCACTAAATGCAAGGGGAGCGACACTGATTATGCTGTGTAAGAGCAGCCCTGAAGGTGAGTTCATACTTTATGTTTGAGATGAACAGGGGACAGGGCAGGTCTTTCTGTTCTTGGCAAAGGTATTTGCAATGAGGTGTGTGGCTGACACTCTTCTACCAAGAAAAGACAAAGCTTGCATACATATTGAGGCTAGTTTTTTTGAATTCAACTCAAGAACAATTGAGGTCCCTACTTACTTCAGCACTTTGCTCATCCAAATTACAGGATGCTGTACCAGCAAAGTGCTTTGGCAACCGTGCAGCTCTGTGAGTAGGCATGTCGTACACTTGTATCACTATTGCTCCAAGAGCAAGATGTGGTATCCCAATAAAAGCCCAGGCCTGTGGGACAGCTGAACCCCTCCTGTGGTATTTGTGAGCGCTGCTTTGTTAACACTGCTCTTTGGCACACTCCTGCCCCTCAGAGCTGTGTTGATAGAGGTGCTGGTCTGAACCTTCCTTCTGGGTCCTTCCTGTGCAGGCCTATGTCAGAAACTGATGGTACAGCTCCTCATTGCAACAGTTCAGTCCAGTGCTTTCATCCCCCTCTGCTGAACATCTATTGAAACCTGTTCCTGAGGCAGAATTGAAGAAACCCTAGCTCTGCAGGGGAGCTGCTCTGTGGCTATGCACTGCTGAGCTGAGGGAGATCTTATCTCTCTGTGCCACAGAAAGACAGGAATGCTCTGAAGGACATTCTGGTTTATGTTCTGTCCTCACTGGGTTTTTAGTCCAAGTGAGGACCCTAGCAGACTCCTTTCTTTAGGTGAGGCTAGCAGCCTAGTGTAGAGGGACGGATTAGGAAGCAGAGATGTAGGGTATAAGTGACACCTCTTCACAAATTCTGCAGTGAAAGCCTACCTCATTGATTTCACCAAGCTTCTGTGACTTTCACTGCTGTACATAGCCCAGCACAGGGAAAGTCCTGAGGAAAATCCCTCTCTAAGCCTTCAAAAGAGACTCTTTTCCTAGTGCCCCAAGGTGTCCATCTTCATAAATGTCATGCATACTTCTAGAAAGGATAAGAAGGCATGTGTAGAGTGCAAAAGTTTCAAGTATTCCTAGCATTAAACTTACTGAAAAGTTTTAGTGCTCCATATATTTTGCTCATGTATGGGCTTTCTGGTATCTGAAAAGTTTTTGAAAATGTTTTATTCTTTGTATTTTAATTACCCCAAAATAGCCAAACTGAAATACTTCATAAAGGAAGAAAATAAATCACCTTTGAGAGAGTAGACTAGAATGTTTGAGACTGAAAGATCTTGTTTGAGCAAGTTATGCACAACAAAGAAAGTCAGAGGTGCTGAAACACATAGCAGGCCTAGCTGAATTCTTCTCAGCCTAGTTTTGAAAGCCATTTTTAACAGCTAGGTCTTGCTGAATTTTAGTTGGGGGAGGGCAACTTTTTAAAGCTGCATTGACACTTAAAATGTAGAAAGACACCACTGGGATTTTTGAATATGCTTTGGAAGGTGTTGAGATTCAGAACTCCCCTTCCCTCTAGTACCTAGCCAATTGGGATCTAACTCAACCAAGACCTTGCTGCATCCGTAGGTACCACAGTGTATTTGAGAAGCTGGCGGTGTGATGCCCAGCTTTGTCCTGAAGCAGAGAGCTCTGAGGCTGTTAAGAAACTGAGAGTGCAGTCATTCTGGACTTCAGCCCTGGCTGAAGGTAGGGAAAATATTAAGAAACCTGCAGGAGGGCTGGCAGGACTTTGAGACTTGGCACCACCTGTGTGGGCTGTTGTCTCTTCTTCTGCGTCAGAGGACTTTCAGGGGTGGCATGTCATCGACAGCAGGAGGCAGAGCATGGTGAACAGCACTTCTTTTGCTTCCTTCTTCCCTTTAGGTCACGTAGTTGTTTTGACAAAGAGGTACAGTTCTCACACCAAACCTCAACTCCACCCTCTTAGGTATGTAGTCCCACAGCAGCACTGTGCTTAGCAAACTGCTGCTATATGTTCTGCAGCCAGTCTAATGGCGTAGAGAAGAAGGGGGTGTGTGCTTTTACTCGTTGCATATGACTGGCTTTTCTTTCTTCTTCTTTCTGTTTAAGCTGCAAAACTCAAGGGCATATAGTTCTCTCAATGAAGGAGCAGAAAAGGATAAGCACAGCTTTGCTGTAGGGCAAAAGTCTGCAGTCAGGGAGAGAAAGCTGTAATACTTGTGTGAGAATGGCATGCCTAGCACCCAAACAACTCAAGATTGCCAATATTTGGCTACAATCTGCTGCATATAATACCTGACACAGACCAGTCTTTCCCTTCTTGAAAAATACAGATGAGAACAAGTCAAAAGTAGCTCACAGAACCTGCTTCAAGCATTCAGGAGTGAGCAGGTCAAAGGGCAGGGCTGTGGTCAGATGTGCTGCTCTGGCTGCTGGTGATCAGGTAACTTCCAGCCACTTCTCCATCAGACCTAGGATGTCCGCCACCACTATACAGGTGGGTATTCTTTGGCATAGCCAATCCATATGACCCAGTTTAGACACACTTAAGCTAACGCTAGATCACTGTGACACCCATCTGTATGCATTTGCGCATGCAAGTTGTGCTGGCCAGACTGAATGAGTAGAAGTCTTTTGAATTTGACTACTTGAATTTAAGCATATACTTATTCCCTGTTGAAATCAGTATGGAATAAACCCACACCTTGCTATTTTGCTGACTGTTGTTGCTCACTCGTCTTCATTCTAGTTGTACTGTTGGGCCTCTCTTCTTTGAGAGAGCTTTGAAAAGCTACAGTGTGGGAACACCTTACAACTTTAATTCTGCATGTCTTTCTCAGTCCTTAGGGGGTTCTCCTCCTAAGCCCATTTGATGACTGTAGGATGTGGCTTTCAAAACCCACAGACAAGAAAGTATGTGCATAACATTCCCTTATTCCTGCAATTTTATCAGTGTGTTCACAGGGAAGAATGTATTGGTAGGTGATATCATTCATGTCATAATTAATAGTAATATTTTATACCCTTAGACACTTCTATAAACATTGAACATTTAATACCTAAGTCCAAGATTCTCAGTTGTTGAAGGCAATGGGAGATCTGTTGAATAAACCTCCCAGAGGACTCAACACAAGGAGCTGTTCCCCACACTTCCACAGGTGATGCTGTACTCTTCTACCCCCACCCAAGTCCTGATAGTCGCTTTCCACTTCAAATGGAAAAATAATTCACTCCTGAACTGAAATTTGGTTAGGTAATTAATCATGACCATGTGAGCAGGATATACTAGTTTTTTGTCAGAGAGAAATGAATGCTGCTTCTTCAAGACAGGTGAAAAGGAGTGATTTCATTCCCTTCTACCTCCTAGATCCACTGGCACTAGAAACTTCCTTTTATTTATCTTTTATTTACCTAGTCTCCTAGTTTTATTTGCCCCAAAGATGTCAACAGAAAGTGGCTCACTTTTCCTTTTCAGCAGAGACCCAGCTGATCTGTACCTGAATGTTTATTGTTAGTCAATCTGTACCTTAATCAAGTGTGTTGTGTTTGTTCTTTAACCTGTGTCTCTTTCAGTACATCTTTCAGAAGGGGTCAGGAGAGTATTACATCCTCCAACAGAGATCAGGGACGGATTTTCTCTCTGAAAATTAAGAAAATCTAAAATGCATGGCGTCAAAATCCTCCATTACCTTTTTGGGGAATAAGAGAATAAAAATAAAGTATCTGGGATTCTCTCTGTTTCCCTTGCTCTCTTTCAGTTCATTTGAGCCCAGTTTCTCTTTGGGAGGAGAAACACAAATACATTTCCTGAGACTGCAAGGACCCTATGATCTAAGGACACTGTCAGAGAAAACCTGTGCTGAAGTCTGCATACCTTCAGTTGCAAGAACAAGGGAGTCCTTCAGTGATTCCTTAGTGGACTAAGCTTAGGGACAGTTAGGAAGGCCATGAACATCTTGGCCTTTTGCAGGGAGAGATTGCTTCTGAGAAATGCTGTGTGATAGGATAAGGTGGGGACTTCCCTGTCAATATGAAGTGCTCTATAACTAGTCACAACAACTGGTTTAGTGGAGTGAAACTGATGCAAAGCAGCAGGCGAAGTACTCACATGGGTCAGCTGGGTTGTCTCACTCTGTGAAGCTTCATGGTGTGTTTTATTCAGGTCTTGCCAAATAGACTGTGCTAGGATGTAAGAAGTCAAAGTGGAGCTGAGGTGTGCAAGGACCAAGAAGAGCTGTAGACAAGTGTCCAGAATTCATCTGCAGCAGCAATGAAGGCACCAGGAAGAAGTGATTTTAAGTAGAGAAAGCCAAGTCCCCTTTAAATTGGCTAGCTCTGGCACTGTTACCTCTTTCTTGAGGTGGCTGAACACAGCTCAGCATAGGCTAATGGGGTCTTTGTGGGACAGTTCACACAGCTCTTTGTCTCATTGCTATGCATACAGCATTTGAAGCCAACATGGGTATCATGACACATCAAGGTAAACATGGTTTCCCAGAAGATGAAAGGACAGGTTATGGACAGAAAGGCCAGGTATCAAGGGAAGCTGTAGGCAGGTTCACCTAAAACAAGCTGAGTCTTTCACACTGGGGAAATTTGGGTTGGGTTTGGTGAGGGGCTGCTTCCAAGGATAGTCACCAAGAAGCACAGTGTTGTCAGTGTTAGCAGTGCAAGTGCTAGTCTCATGGTACTTGATGTCTGAATTTGGACTTCAAAGAAGCAGCAAAATGAATTTGTAGCTCTTGGGACTGGAATATGAGAAGTGTTCTCTGACGGCAAGGGGAAAAGTGCAACCTAAAAGGACTCAAAATAATTAAAAAAAAAAAAATTAAAAAAATCTGACTGGGATTGGCATTTCTGTGATCCTATTCTGTTTGTGTCCCTGGGTGACTAATCCTCATTTCCTAGCCATACGTTCCAGGCCTGAATGAAGCAAATGTTAACCTTCAGGATAGAATAAGAATCCAGATGTTGGATCTTTGGACCTCTGACATATATACTTCTGATATGGAAGAAACATCATGCAGTCTAGGTGGACAACAACTCTGTTCATTGGCAGAATGGTGAGGCTCAGAGCCTAGTATGCTGAGAGGTGCAGCTTGCTATGGGGCTTGCTTACTGACAGTGGAGTAACTCAAGCATTCTTCTAACGCTGCTCCTTTGATCTGCCAGTCCAAGATTTTGTTCCAACTCCAGCTGCAAGCACTGCACAACAGGAAAGCTGCAGTGATACTGATTCAGGGCTTGGAGGATGCTTCTCTGTGGAACAACGTGTGCTTGGAACTGATGGGCTGTAAGGCCTGGGTTTTTTTCCTCAGCACCTTCCTACTGTTTCCAGGACAGTTAATGACCAATGTAGTGATGGAACAGTGGAGATATGTGTTAAAGTCAGCTCTCTTGAGTAACTTGGACTGGCAAACAGGAACTGTAACTTTATCTCTAGCAAAGCAGAGTGCTTCATGCAAAAAACTGCATCTGAGCTTGTGGAGGCATTTGCTTGCTTAGCATGTGCTAAAAACTGTAATACATCGAGGCAATAAATGGTTTCCTACTCCATAAAATTTATTTTCCTTCATGTTTTTCAGATATTTACTTACTTCTTACCATTTTTGCATGGATTAGTCAGTCCCACTTGTAAATGTAGAGCTACATTTGTTTTCCATTCTAGGTTTTACTGGTCTCATATTTCTGAAGGTGATGATGGCGTCCTGTGGTGCAAGGTATAGGTAGGAAATTCAGGGCACAGCTCCTACGCCAGACAGCAAACAGACTCAATATCAGAGCTACTGTTATGTGGATAGGCCAGACAGTGAGGACAGGAGAATGAAATAACATATGGACCTTGGCAGGAAAAGTCTTAGCTGTTCTGCAGGAGGCAATGGGGACAATGGCTAATTGTCTAGAAATGGTGTGAAAGGGTCCCAAAATGCTACATGTTGTACAGTTCATTCCTGCCTCCAAGCAATGTTCAGCTGTTACAAAGATGATCTAGGTCAGAGTCACAGCTGTCTGAAGAGCAGGTGCTACAGTACTTGCTGTAGTCACCAGGTCACACTGCTCCAGGCTCTGGAGCATTTAATAAATAGGCCTGATTGCTACTGTTAGTGAAAGGAACTCTTCCAAACACCAGGTCAGAGCAGTCAATTATTGAACTCTGTGAGTTAAAAATAAGCACAATGCAGTAGTTCTGAGAACACCATCTGTTTTACACAAGGTAACTAAAAGGTGTTTCTCAAATCGATGGCAGTCATGCATGCAAATTTTCTATGCAAGCCAGTCTTAACTGGTCTTCAAAGGTCATTATTTCTGTGCAAATGTTTGTTTAAAAGTTCAAGTGTAATTTCTAGTTCTGAACATGGCTTTTTGTCAGCTTTTTCCTGGCTGTGCAGAGAGGTGAGATGGTGTTCAGGCCTATGTTAGACAGGCAGCAGAACCTCAGCTGTCAGCCTGCCCGTGCCAGCCTACAAGCAGCAGTCCCCTCTCACATCTTGTGCCTGCGCTGGGGGTAGGAACGCAGGAGTGTGACAGCTCCTCTCCCATGCTGAGCAGAGCAGAGATAAGGGCCATACACAGCAGCAGGCTGGCTGTGCCTGGGAAACACCCAGGTTGGCATGTCCCAACCAAAGACAGAAATGTTGCATGTTGCTTGTTTCCCATGTTGGCTGGATCACACCTTGGTGGGGTATTCAGAGCTGGCTGAGGCTAGGTCATTAAAGCTCCAGGGCATGTATTTTCCCTTTTCATCTATTTAATCTATTCCTATATGGCTGGTTTGCCATTTGATGAGATTTTTCTATTTGGACTCTCTTCAGTTCACACTTGCATCCTCACTGTAGTCACTCCAGGTCTTTTGAGGTCCCCATAATAATACTGGGAGTTAGCAGAACGGAGTCCTAATTCCTGAGCAAATAATTTATTTTTAGCTTGCAGACTTGTATACAACCAACCATAGTGGACCTGGGATTGGTGAACATTACCAGAAACTGAGTATTTCATAGCAAAATGACTACTCATCCTCGCAAACCAAAAGACATTTTTATTTTAATATGCTGGCTTGACTGAAAGCTCACCAACCAAATACAAATTTCTGTCTGCTGACCACCCTAAGCCCTTAAGAGTTTTGTTCAGGGACAGAAAGTTTCAGTCAAAAGCAAAACATGTCTCTCATTTTTGTTTGTTTAAGATTCAGCTGAACTAAAGTAATGAATTCTTGTTACAGATTGAAAATGGAAACTTTTTTTTTTGAACCATGAATATCTGACAATTTGGAAGAAAAACAAAACGTTTCTTTCTTGCTGACCAGATAGATTTGCATTCAAGCAAATGAATTGTTTCACTGAAATCTTTTCCTTTCTCAGCAAAAAAATGTCAGTTGAATTTTTTTGTTCCACTCCACTTCTCAGCTGGGGCTTAAGAAAACATTCATGAGCTCCTTCTGGGAACAGCTGCTAAAATCCTTCTGGGCATGGCAAATCTGGCTTGTTGAGCTATATTCTAGTCCCTGTAAATTCAGGGAGGGTGATGTCATATAAAAAGCTCCCTCTCAACAATGAAAAGAACCATGTGTAATTAACCAAATCAAATCTATGCAGTTATCTCATAGGATTTGCTGTCCTCAGGAGACAAAGATATAGAGTGAGACAGTGGGAGGTCAGAGAAAATCCCAGTGGCTGAGACTGTTTGGAAAAATGATACGGGCTTGGTAGCACACGGCCAGGATACCCGCACGGGTCTTTCCTTCCTCCTCCTGTAGTCAAATCCTGGCTAAACACTGGTAACACTTTCACATCTAGCAACCAGGAATTGCTGGGGGGAAACAGATATGTGAACCATTGTGGTTTTTTGCACCAAGTGCTGGAAAGTTTTACTGGTGAAACAGGTTAACTTGACTCTTTGTGATTGCTCCAGTAAGCGAGTGGTCCTGGGGCAGTGGCTCTGCTGGTGGATCAAAGAAGCAGGTAACATGGCAAGGGAGGTAGTGCCAAAGGTCACATAGGAGCTGTAACGAACTCCACTGTCCTTGCTGGATCTGGGAAAAGGTGCAGCAAGCACCCTGGCATTTCTTCAGGAAGTGCTCCATCCTCCTGCAGTGGAAATCCTGCAGGAGGTTTGCAGCCTTGCTGCGATCTCAGAAGCCAACTCTTGTCCTGCAAGTGCTGGCAAAGAAGCACACTGTTGTAATCTCAAGCACTATGTCAGTAACACCATTCTCCAAGTTCTCATTTCTCCAAGTCCAGTAGGAAGCCTGTCTTAGAGTTTTTTACCTTCTGATGGGACAGGGAATAGTTTAACTCAGGAGTTTCAGTGTAGTTTATGCTTCTTTAGTGTTAGGATTGGTTTGCACTTCAGATGCTCCAAGAACATTCACTAGTGATAATTAACCCAGAGAGCGTGTGCCACAAAATACTGTATTGCTCAAAGCTTGTGAATGGGTTGTAGTCTGTCATTCAGGAGAGGAAAGACATTTTCAAGCACTCTGAAAAGGGCATCTAAACTGTGCATCATTCTCATGTTCTATTCAAAGGGTATCACTAAATTCAGCTTAAAAACCATTATCTATACACTGAGAGTCAGTTCAAAAGTTTTCTGGTGAAACTTAACATTCAGTTCCTACTAAGAAGAAATTCGGCAAAACAGGGCACCTCTGATCCCCAAGAATTCAGAAAACCTCAGTTATTTTGCAAAGTAATTTTAAATCCTTTGCTTTGAAAAGTATTTTCAGTCCTCTGCATTCAAAAAATACTGATATTTACTTAAAATCATAAAGCGATATATTTTGCCTTCTTACTGTCTTCTTTGGATCTCTGAGTCTTTTGAGTGCCCTTTTTTTCCAAGGTTTTCTCTGCAGCTGTGAAGGTTAGAACCTTAATTTTTGGTTAATAAGGAGCAAGTCTGATGACGTGACTTCAGGAGCTGGGACTTTAGGCAAAACCAGTGTTTGCCAGTATAGTTAATTGAATCTTCTGTCTTCAAACAGTACCAACTGTGTATTTGAGGCTCCACATCAGGCTCCTGGAATGGCCTGAGTTACCTGCTCAGCAGGCAACGTGCCTCAAATGTTGGTTGTGTAAACCGCAAATCAAGTGACTCTGCACAAAGCATTCATTTTTATATATAGGGCAAAAATTCCTGTTTGACTGTGGTAAAAAACAACCAAACCCTGCTACATTCCCATCATTCACTGAACAGAAAGCTGAGGTGACCCTGCTGTTAGTCTGTAGGGGAATTGGAGAATAGTGCCAGCTTTCCCTTGTACATTTTCACATCAGCTGAAACAGGAATCCACTCCTCTAAGTTGAGCCTCATTCCTGTAATTACACTGTTATCATCCCCTGGGTACTATGTTGTTGCAGACATAGCCTAGGGATGGTGGGCAGAGGCTAGTGGGGATGTTGAAGGAGGGCTACACTCTTTGACCTTTTGCTTCTGTCCTCCATTCCTCCGACATTCTTCACTGACAATCCCATTCATGTTTCAGTCTAGAAGGGGTGGGAAAGGGCATTTCCCAGGAAGACAAGTGGGATTCCCTCTAAAATGTTCCCCAGTATGTGTGTGGGAAATTTTAGGTCTCTCTGTCGTGGGTTAAGACCAAGACTCTGGTTATCACAGAACCTGGGATGTGGATAGAAGTATCTTTACTGCCAGAGTTGAACCTCCCTGCTGGAGCTTGTGGACTGTTTCTCTTGGTGACCCTTGTCTTGGACAGCTCTCTTTGGGAAGGGAAAAGTGTAGCAAAAGCCTCCCTGACAAGCAGCAGACTTCAGCTGAAAGCCTACCTGTCTCCCTGTCTTTCTGCAGTCAGACAACAGACAATGGGAGACGTCTGGAAATAGTTTTCCCTCCTGTAATGGCAAAGCCACCCTGCACAAGCAATCCAGGCATTGTAACAGGGGACAAAGCAACCTTTCTGTCACAGCAGGCTGTGATTGCATCCATCTACCAGAACACGTTGGGATTGGATACTGCAGTAAGAAAAACAGTAAAGTCTTTGAATTTGCAGGGGAATAAACAGTGATCCAAGAAGTCTGCCTCCAAAATCAATTGAGCATGTAATATGGTTTCACAAAACCAGATTAGCAATTAAATTGGGAATTCTCCAGGAACGCACCTATCCAGCCAAGTCCAGCGAATCATTTATGAGATCTTACGAACATCTCCAGTGCTACAGTATATTTTTCTGAAAGCCTGCAACAGAAGTCTGTCATTGCTGTGCTAGATGCTATAAATATGCATAACCAGCCCTTTCATAGAATGCTTTGCTTCAAATGAAAAAAAAAGAGGAATAGCAGGAGGGACGTAAAGCCATAGAGACATTAAACTCTTTGCCCAAAAAGTTAGTGATTGCACCAGGAGCATGTCCTGCATTTCTAGATTTCAGTTATCATGCTCTCTGTTGAACTATGCTTCCCCATGGTTTTGTGTTAAGGTTGTGTCTGAAGCTACTATAAGCACATCCACCTTAAGAAATCAGTTATGTTGCTGAATCAAATCAGTATGTTTGGTGGCTTAGGTTTCCAGCTGAATGTCACTGTGTGTTGACTAGGCAGGAAGAGAGATACCTTTGCTTGTGGCTTTTTTTCTACTGATAGGCCACTGAGCAAAGCTGGATAGAACATTTCCATCAGACTAATACACTCTGGGAAATAAAATTCTGAAGGAGTCAAAGTGATCCACTAAATTGCTATAGTTTCAACAACATTTAGTTTAAGAAAACCAAATCTAAATAAAAATTGACCCTAAAAGTTGTGACTTTCCATGTGAATCAGTTTTATTTGACTAGGTCCATTTGAAGAAATAAGCAGATCCGTGTTGTAGGAAAGTTCTTAGAATCCATAGAAACTAAAAAAACCATTAGGTTCCAAAATGATGTTTTCCATCTCAAGTTGGGATGAATATATGAATATGAAATATGAAATGTCAAGTGTTTCCCATAGCTTTTCTTCCCATTGTAGGTCTGAGTCAGTATAGGAGGGTACGCTGAAAATCCACCTGCCTTCCTAGGAATAAAGGTCCAGTGAAACAGTTCATCATACAGCACTTAGAAGTAGAGCAACAGCATGTTTGCAACAAATGTTGCATGTTGCAAGAAATACTTAACACAGATTTCAGTTTTAAGCCCTCAAAGGCTGAAGTCCTTTGAATAAGGAGAGAAACACTCAAGCAAGTCTTGCTGTTCCTTTCTTCCCAGTCTTCTATGCAGTGTCCACAGCATTGAATATTTCCTTCCTTGCCAAAATCCATTCACAATATCATGCAACAGCATGCAGCATGAAATTTCCAACTAACTACTCAGGTAGAAAATGAGGCTGTCGTTGGTTACCTTGCTCTGCTGAAAGCAGGCAGGCTAGACAGCGATGGCAATGGTGCAAACATGTTGCGTCTGTTGTGCTGGTAGAACCTGGGTGGTATTTCTCTGGGTGGCACTATCTGATGGTCATCTCTCTAGGGTGATCCTGATAACCATGAGTCCTGGAGTGCTGGTTTCACCCTTGACCTTCACTTTGAAGCTAGAGCTTGCAGGCTTCTTCAAGGGATTACAAGAATCCAAAGATGGAAGATTAAATTAAACTCAGCAAAGATAGCATCACAGCATGGGGAGGAGACCTCCTGCTGTGCAAGGGAAATGATTAGTAGCCTGTTGTAGTGTTCTCTGGTGGATGGCAGTGAATTGCCACACATAACCCACACCTGCTTATGTGTAAATAGTTTTCTGAGACACAGAAACTGAACGGGTCCTCCATGGGCCAAAAAGTGTTTATCTTCCTCTTTTTCCAAGGAAAACACCATATTTCTCATATGTCTAATCAAACCAGAAGTTGCAAGGGGAAATGTTTGGTTATCTGGAACAGGGCCAGAGAAAAGCTAACCTTTGTAGGCAGGACGTCAGTGTTTATCCAGATGGACCTGTGAGAAAAACAGACAAGGCTGGTTTCACCTTTTGATGGGCAGTTATCTTGTCACTCGACAGTTTCAGCCTACTCAGTGGGTACTGCTTTTAGTCTTTCAAGGGGTCCTAAGAGAGCTAGGTATCTACATTTTCATTGGATTTTCTCCCATTCCTCTTTTTAAGTGGAGTAGTGGGATTCTTTCTAAATATTTGATCTCCTTGTCATGCTATACCTTTTTGTTGTAATCTGGATTCTGCAATGAAAACCCCCACATTTTAAAAACAAAAATGTTGTCAAAGTTAGGTAATGATTTTTTCTTTCTTTGTCTTGTTTTCAGTGATACTTTCTTCCTTCTTCATCTTTTCCTGCAGTTTATTTTTCTTACTAAGTCAGCAGACAACTGTGTTTGCTATGACAGGTTTGCGTGAAAAATGTGACTGAAACTTGGTTTTTTTTTTAGGCTGGAGATGGCATGCAGTTGTGCTCAATATTGCAGAAAATGCCTCAAGTAATTCATGCATGCCTTAACACAGATAAAAGCATGAGGTGTGTGCAGAGCATATGGCAGTAACACATGCACTGTGCTGCCATTGTAATTAAACTGGCTCAACTGGTCTATGATAGCCTGGTGTAAGTTTTACTGATGCCATAAACCCTCTCCTATTTTAACCAAAATAACACAATAACCATAAGGAAGTAGACCTGTGGAAGCCTGGATCCCATCTGACTGTCCCAACACAAGGAGAGAGGAAACAACAGTAATGTTTCCCACAAAATGGTTTCTTACTGTGCGAGCCTATGAATCCAGTGTCAGTCTTTTTTAACCTTGCAGGTACCACTAGGGATGGCCATTACTGCCCACAGGGTAGCACAAATGTTTCTCTACACACGCAGGGCGATGGGGGTGTGGTGGTGGGAGGGAATCTAACAGACTTCAGTTTGGCAAGCGTGGGGAAACTGCTCAAGCTCCTGAATCCTGCTCTGGTTTTCTGATGGTGGGGTGTGATTTAGAGGGAGTGGAGCTCATTTGGGCCACACTGCCATCACGGGATGTGAACAAATCCCTGCCATGGGGGCAGGTGAGTGATAGAAACCAGCTGTGTTCAGTGCAAAAGACCCCAAAAGTTGTGGGGAGCCATCAGTTCACTGTGGTTTTGAGCTGAGAAATGCTAGACCTATGGGGAGACACAGTCAGCAAACCTCTGTACTCTAAACTAGTGGAAGAGATAGCATTTTGAGAGATTTCTCAGCTCCCTTTTTTACCAAGATTGTTTAAATGTGCATAAATTGAATTTAAAATAATTTTAAGGGGTAATTCTAGCAAAATGAGACAGTTTGACTGACTGCAAATCTGCTTTTGGCCTTTTCAGTTTGTTGCTAGGAGTCAAGACAGTTTTTGTTTTTTATAAAGTTGAAACTTTTTATTTGTTTTGGGAAAGCTGACTTCCTGCCTAGCTGGCAAACACATAGTTCCTCCCATCTCAGGCTTTCAAAAAACCATGAAGAGTACTCAAAAAAGGCATTCAGCCCACCTGATTCTGATCCCTCAGAAACTTATTCTCCATTGCCAGCTGTGAGAAATCTTGTCTTTCTTTTTACTTTTTTTTTACTTTTTTTTTTTTTTTTTTAAGAAAGCAGAGTTGTTCTCCAAAGTGGACCTGGGATTTTCTTAAAAATTCACAGTGTCTGTGACACCAGCTGCAGGCAGCTGAAGGTTGTTGTGTTAGGGGACCAGACAGGATATGAGTATGTGTCCCACAGTCCCACAGACTAGTCTCCCTACTTGCACTGAAAGGCCTTTCTGGAACATTTTTCTTACCACAAAGAGGAGGGAACTTAGCCACTTTTGTAGATGCTAAGTTCAGGACTGAACTTTGCTTTTTGGGTTGATTTTCCTTGCTGCCAGCCCCATGGGACTAGATTTCTGCTTAGAAACTGCCATGTCTGGCAAATGCAAGGAGTACAAGACTTTCACAACCCACCTCCTCTTATTTCTGCAGCTCCACGGTACAGCAGCCTTTTGTACTTCTGGACCCTGTGCACCAGGGGCAGGTGGCTGGTCTGGTCTGTGTGCAGCCAGGCTGATGCATACAGCTCCTCTTGCCACAGAGCCAAGGGGAGGATGGAGCACATGCAATAGCTCAGCATTCGCCTTGCAGGAGCTAAGCATTCCCTGTAGCCCTAACCAAGCTCCACCTCTCAGCACTGTCTAGAATAGGGTCTTGTCTACTCTGTGTGCCTCCAGGAGACACCTGCCAGAGTGCAAAAAGGAGAGAAAACAGAAATAAAAAGTCTTATGTCCTATTTTGGGAGGGAGGGCTCCTATTGGAGGCAAAGCACCAGTCCTTTTTGCAGCATAGAGAAGTCCTCCCTTAGCAGAAAAACAGAGGAAGAACCACGTGTGCTCAGAACTTCCCATCACAGCTACAACCTGTCAAGAGAGAAGAGAAAGCACAGGTCAGCCGAAGCTGTGTCTTAGTGTGTGTCTTAGTTCTGCACTTGGGAAAGGTGGTTCTGTTCCCTCCAAGTGTTAGCTATCTTTGAGTGCATTGAACAACATGGGGATTACAGAGCCAGGGTGGGGAGCCAGGGGAAATGTCTGGAGATGAGCTTGTAAGTTATAGAGAAGAGACTCCTGGACAGGACAGAGCAGCAAATGGGACACTGGGAGAGGTGTTGTGCATTTATGATAGCCAAGGAAAAATAAGAGTCACTGTGTTCCTGCCAGCTGGAAGCCTCCCTTGGCACACTGAGCCTGGGGATGGCTCATTTGGCTTGCAGCAAGAAGGAGCAAGCAAGCACTCCTCATTTCTGCAGCCAAGAGGAGCAGCAAGGTTCAGCTTACACTGAATCTGGGGAAGGGCAACGAGACAGTGCACCATGCCAAAGTGGGTACAGAAACCAGACAGCTCAGCCCAGTGGAGAGCCCTTTCCTTCCCTGGGCTGCCTGATGTGGTGGAAGGGGTGGAGGAAAGAGAGAGTGGACCTTCATCCACCAATCATCCTGGAGGCCCCCTGGCCTGGATGTTACTTGGAATGTGGCTCTTAGCAAACCATGTAATGGCTAGGCTGGGCCTCAGGAATGTTCTGGTCACCACCCTCATCTGATGGCCTCACACTCCCTGATGCAGTCAGAAAATTGGAACAAAAGGGGCATCCACCCCAGACAGGGACACATTCCCACCCATAGCCCAGGCAGCAATTTCTGGGAACGGCAGAGCTGTGCACAGAGTCCTGGCTTGGGGGGAAAGGCAAGAAGAAGCTGAGAGGTTATGGTTCAAGTGCTGGCTGAGGTGAGGGATTTAGGTTAACACTCCCATTTCTTACCTCCTGTTGTGGTTAGAATAGGTATACTTTGTGCCTCCCTTGGAAACGGGATCACAGAGTTACCTTCCTTCCCATGTCCTTTCTTTTCCTAATGGAAATAGTTGGCAAGGCCTTAGGTTTTAGCTAGCCACTCCAGTCAGAGAAGACAAACAGATACTGACAGAGGCTGTACATAAATAAAACTCAAGAGGTGCTGGAGTGAAAGGCCGAGCTGACCCAAACTAGTGAAACTGAAGCTATGCTGGCTCCTGTTGAGTGACAATTGGGCTCTATGTGTTCCATCAAGAATTTCAGTCTTACATTTTGGGTTCATCTGCCTCCTTATGCTTTGTTATTTAGTAAAGTAGTGACCTCTGATGCCAAGATCTCCCATAGCCTTTGTCCTCCAAAAAATGCTTTACAGCTGTGGAGGTAAACTGTTAGGAAAAGAGCTTCCACTGTACATGCCAGTGTCAGCCACCTTGGGCTTCTCACATTACAGAGTCCAGAAGTAGCACTCAGGCTTGAGTTCATTCACCACCTAGGCAAATCCCACCCTCTCACTGTAACTGAATGCCATTTTGAGATTTGCTTGGGTACAACTGAAAAATTTGATTGCAGGAATGCAGTCCTGCATCCCATTACACTTAATTTGGCAGTGTCACTCTCTCATCTGAGTGATGGGCATCTCTAGACTGTTGCAACCCCTTGGCTGTCAAGAACATAGCAGGGTCCTGGGCACCCCTGGTATCATGCTTGGCATAAGGAGGGGATGTTTTGCAGTTGAGGAAGGACATATTGAAGGAAGGTGGCAGATCATAGGCAAGGAGTGGGGAAGTGACAATGCCAGGAAGTGTCTTGTGAGGCCTTCAGCAGCAGTCATATAAAGTGGCAGGACCCTGGCCAGGAAGTTGGACTGTTTGCTCCAGGCAGGCTTGTACAGTGGCTAGAGCTGGGCCTGAGGAGACCCAGGCTGCTTTCCACTGATGAAGAGGCCAACCTGAGCAATAGCATGGCTGCAGTCTGTATGGGTGAGAGCTTGCACAGCCTGAGGTGTCATGGAACGTGCAAGCACATAAAGCATACTGCATTAATGCTAACAGCAAGGCTACAGTCCCCTAAACTGTGTGTCTTTGCCCTTCTTTCCACAAAGTAGAGCCAGCTTTTCTGCTGATGACCTGCTTGAAATCCCCACTCTAAACTGAGGTTAGTATTTACCCCACCTTGAACTCCAGTGCTTTCTGGGAATCCCTCTAGCCCATTCCTACCTCATAAGGAGCTCCCTTTCTTCGCAAGGCCTTACTCCTTTCCAACTCACCTTCACCCCTCATCAAGCTGCCACAGTCCTTTTAAAAAAGATATCTGCTTTGAGCAGGTGCAGGAGTCCCTGAACTGCCTGGTCCCTGTTGTCTTTGTCACTGACAACAGGAGTGCAGCTGAATTTCCAGCCTGAAGTTTCTGGCCCTTGTTACTGTGCAGGCGATCACCTCTTGTAGAGTAGCAGTGACACCCGGTGGCCATTAAATAAATTCGGAAAGTCCCTTTCACCTGAATTCCACCTTCCTCCCCTCCCTGCCTGCCCTTGGTGCATTTGCAGGGACATTAAATACAGGGTGCAGTAAGCTGACACTCACAAGCTCCGCAGACAACCTCATTCAGCTCCTTCACACCTCTCTCAGCCATCCAAAACAAACGGTGAGCAACAGATTTCTTTGGTCTCCTGAGAACTGTGGAATCAAGTGCCAGCTGTATTTGTTACACTACACAAGAATAAAACATCTGAAAGATCAGATCTTAGGAACAGGGTGCGTGCAAAGGAAATTACTCTCCTAAATTAGCTGTACACAGTTCATAATCCCTAGCAAGTAGCAGGAGATTGAAATGATTGTGATTTGTAACAACGTACCCCAGAGCTGCCCAGAACATCTTTGCAAACCTTGAGGAAGACAGGAGTTAGACTGTGCTGTACACAGGCCAGTTTATCTTTGCAGTAGCAGGCAAGTACTTGACCACAGTTAGTCTGATCATCAGTAGATTTTATCCCTTTTCCTTTTTGCTTTGAGAAAATTGTGAGTTATGTGCAAGCAGAAGAATACCTTTCTACAAAATTACAGTCAAAGCTGGCAGATTCTGTGCAGCCTCCCTAGCCTACAGCTGTCCACAGAAGTGTTCAGGCTGGCAGACACCACTTGAGATCATCTAGTCCAACCCCTCTGCCCAAGCAGGGTCAGCTAAAGCAGGTTGCCCAGGACTCTGTCCAGTCAGATTTTGAAAAGCTCCAGGGGCTGAAACTCCTCAACCTCTCTGGGCAACCTGTCCCAGTGTTTGACCACCCTCACAGTAAAAAAGTCTGTTCTTGTGTGCAGATGGAATGTCATGTATTTTAATTTGTGTCCATTGCCTCTTGTCCTGTCACCCGGCACCACTGAAAAGAGCCTGGCTCTGTCTTCTGTACTCTGTTCATGAGGTATTTATATACATTGAAAAGATTCCCCAAGCCTTCTCCTCTCCAGGCTGAACAGTCCCAGCTCGCTTAGCTTTTCCTCACATGACAGATGCCCCAGTCCCTTAATCATCTTAGTGGCCCTTTGTTGGACTCTTTCCAGTATGTCCATGTCTCTCTTGTACTGAGGAGCCCTGAACAGGACACAGTACTCCAGGTGTGGCCTCACCAGTGCTGCGTAGAGGGGAAGGATCACCTCCCTTGACCTGCTCAGGTGCCTGGGGTTACTCTTCCTCAGACGCAGAATTTCACATTTCCCTCTGTTGAACTTCATGAGATTGTTGTTCCATTTCTCCAGTCTATTGATGTCCTTCTGAATGGCAGCATAGCCATCTAGTGTATTAGCTACTTCTCCCACTTTTGTGTCTTCTGCAAACTTGCTGCAGGTGCACTCTACCTAATTGTCCAGAGCATTAATGAAAATATTAAACAGTATTGGCCCCAGTACAGACCCCGGGGGGTACATCACTGGAGACCAGCCACCAGCTGGGCTTTGCCACTGTTCACAACCCTCTGGGCCAGCCGTTTGGCCAGTTTTTAATCCACCTCAATGCCCACTTACCTAACCTGGTTTTTTTGCCAGTTTCTCTTTCAGGATGTTATGAAAGACAGTGTCAAAAGCCAACCTAAGTCAAGGTAAACAATGTTCACTGCTCTCCTCTCATGCACCAAGCTAGTCAACTTGTTGGAGAAGGCTATCAAATTAGTTAAACATGACTTCCCCTTTGTAAATCCATGCTGACTACTCTTGATCACCTTCTTGTCCTTCATGTGTCTAGAAATGGTTTCCAGGATTAGTTGTTCCATCACCTTCAAGGGACTGAGAAGAGCTGGACTGGCCTGTGTTTCCCTGACTCTTTCTTCTTGCCCTTCTTGAAGATAGGGTTGACATTTGTTCTTTTCCAATCCTCAGAAACTCTCCCAGTTGCCTTTCAAAGATAATCAAGAGTGGCATCCCAATGATAATCTGCTAGCTTCCCTCAGCACTTGTGAGTGCAAGCTGTCAGGTCCCATCAGCTTCTGTATTTGTCTAAGTGTTTCCTAACCTGACACTCCTCCACCAAGAATAAGTCTTCCCTGCTCCAAATTTTCTTTCTGGTCTCAGGAGCCTAGGATTCCTGAATGATAGTCTTACCAGTAAAGGCTGAGGCAAGGAAGGCATTGAGTACCTTGGCCTTTTCCATAATAGTATAATACTAAAATAGGTAGCATGAGCTGCACTGGTAATGCTAAATAGTTTTTCACTTATTGGTGTAGAGAAACAACATGCGAACTTGCTCCTTTGTTCATGTTTTCACTTGAGTCATAAGGAAAGCAGTATTTATTCCTCTGTGTTTCTGCCATAGAGCCACAGAGTCATCAGCCAGATTTTAAGTGCAATGAACAGTAGACAGATGAGCAGAAAGGGCTAAGATGCTGGGGTGTGCTTTCGGCAAAAGGCCTCCCTGGGAGCAATTTTCTCCTGTCCTCCAGGTAGGCATGGTCCACTGGGATTCCAGATGGTTCCCTGCTGTGCTGCAAGCCCTGCCAGAGATGGAAAGGAAACTGCAGGTTTTAAAAAGGAACTAGATGGCAAATTTTCCCAAAACTCCTGCTAGAAGATACACTCTGTAATCACTTAAGAGGATCTCAAGGACTTTGCTCTTAAATGACCCAAAGGTACCCAGTGGAGACAGTTTTCCAAATGGAAAAAGAAACTCCCTATAATATTTACTAGAAAAGTTAGGAGAGAGCTGTCTTACCTATGGTTGCTCTAGTTGTGATGTGCTCAAGATAGCCAGATTTTTTTCTTTCACAGTAATAGCTGGACACTTCTCCTCTGCAGTGAGCATACCCCTACTCCATTAAAAAAAACCCAATGGGATTGTTGCTACTCTGAGTGACATATGCTCCCATCCAGTGATTTTATTAATTACTCTGTATCTCAAAACCCAATTCACCTCACTCAACTCCAACAGAACTATATTGAGCAAGGATAGAGGGATCAATCCAGAATCCAGCTAATGAATGCTGCTGAGAAAGGTCCTTGCTTATGTGAACTCCATATTAGCAAATAATTTTATTTAGGCCAACTCTAACTGCTTAGATCAGATTTGTATTAGTCATTTTTATGAGCTATGGTCTTCTGAAGCTTTTTTTATTAGATTTGGTGCTCACTAAACTGCTGATGAAACTGGAGTTTCAAGTTCATCACTTGTTACTGAAGTGCATTTTTATGTCATATATAAAATTCAGCTCTGCTGAGTTGTGACCACACATTGGTGTTGTGGTGATGCTGTTGGCTGATTGTGATACTGTGAACAGCATGGCTTGTAGCCTTTCTTTATAGCCAAAGTTAGGATGAAAGGACATACATTTCTGAAGCAGGTATGTGAAGTAAAAAGTTGCTTTTTTAAGCAGATACCCTCAAAGACTTGGCAACCCCATGACTCACTCTGAACAGCTCTGGCAGCTTGATTGCCTTAGACTTAGTCGACCTGGCCCTTACTCAGTTCTTAGCCCTGCTTCTTTCTCTTCTCTGTGCTACAACCTAATGCTGGTGTGCAAAGGATGAGCATGATATGTCAAGGCCTTACTGCATTTTTGGTGAGGACATTGAAGGGAAGGGTATTTCCTGCGGGCTGGGCTAATCAGGACTGATCCTAAATACCAGTGTGGGTCTAGCCAAAATGTTTTTTTTCAGTAAGGGGAACTCAGCTCAGACCTTATCTGCAAGACTTGTCAGCATCTGTTCTAATGGCCAGTCTGGTCACAGAGTCAGGAGGGACCTCCAGAGGTCATGTAGTCCAACTGCCTGTTCAAAGCAGCTCTAAACAGATCAGGGTGTTTAGGGCTGTGTCCAGCTGAGTTGTGACTATGTTCAAGGAGGAAGATCCCCCAAATTCTGTGGGCAACGTCATCTGATATTTGACCACCCTTATGGTAAATGTTTTTTTCCTAATATCTGATCAGAATTTCCCATGTTCCAACTTGTGCTCATTACCATTTGTCCTATCACCATGCTCCTCTGAGAAGAGTCTGGCTCCGTCTTCTCTGTACCCTCTGACCTTGTAGTTGCAGATAGCAATGAAGCCTCCCCTTCACCTTCTCTTCTGTAGGCTAAACAGACCCAGTTCCTTTAGCCTCTCCTGACATGATATGTCGTTCATCTCCCTGATCATCTTAATGGCCTATACTGGACTGGCTCCAGAATGCAAAATCTTTCTTGTAATGGGGAATGAAGATGATAGAGAGCTGCCTTGCAGTGATGTCTTGGATGCATTCCATATGGACCCATGGACTTGCATATGCCTAAGTGATACCTAGCCCTATCTTCCTTTTCTGTGGGTACTTCCACAGACTCTACTGGGAAGCTTAGGGACCTGACAGGCCTGAGGACAAGCCTTACCAGGCAAAACTAAGGCAAAATGGCACTGAATACTTCAGCACTTCCTGTGTCCCTTTTCATTAGATCTCCTGCCCTAAGCAATGGGCCCACACTCTCCTTAGTCTTCCTTTTGCTGCCCATTTTCTTATACAAACCTTTCCTGTTGGCCTTCAAACTCCAGATGAGCTTTGACTTTCCTGATCCCATACCTATGTTAGTGGACAATGTCTCTGTAGTCCTCCCAGGTAGCCTGTCCTTTCTTCTACCTGCTGTGTACTTCTTTCTGTGTTTGAGCTCAGTCAGGATCTCTATGTTTATCCATACTAGCACTCTGCTATGCTTGCTTGACTTTCTGTATATTGGGATGGACTGTTCTTGTGCTCTGAGGAGGCTGGCTGTGAAGATCAAACAGTTCTCCCAGGCCCCTTTAACCTCCAGGGCAATATCCCTTCTTCCAAGCAGTTCCCTGAACAGTTCAAATTCTGTTCTGATGTCCAGGGTTGTAATTCTGCTCTTTGTCTTGTTCATTCCTCTCAGGATCTTGTACTCCACAGACCTATGTTTGCTGCAGCCAAGAATGCCCTCAAAATTCTCACCTGTAACTAGATCTTTGTTTGGAAGTCGCAGGTTGAACAGAGGATCTTTCCACATCAGTTCATCAGTCACCTGATTGTCTTCAGCACATTCCAGACATATTGTGGTTTCTTGCCACCAGCTGTATTGCTGTTCCAGCACACATCAAGGTGGTTAAATTCATCCATTAGTATCAGGACCTGTGATGGTGAAGCTTTCTCCAGCTGCCTAAACAAGCTTTCATCTGTCTCCTTTTCCTGATCAGGTGGTGTGTAGCAGACACCTACTACAACATCACATTCACTGATTTGTCCTCTAATCCTTACCCACAAGCTCTGTACTGCTTTGTCACCTGTTCAAAGGCAAACCAATGCATTCAAGCTACTCCTTCATGTCCAGTGCAATCCCTTCTCCTTACCTTCCACCTTCCCACCCTATCTTTCCCGAAAAGCCCTTAACTGTGCATGGGCTTCTAATTCCTCTTGCTTGTTCATCATGATTCATGCATTGGTGTACAAGCATTTGAGATGATAGGCTGCAAGTCATACTGCTTTTACAGTGGAAGTGTGAGAGCTTCCCCTGTCATGCTATCCCCCACATTTGCTCAGCCCCATGTGCCCTCACTTCCCTTCAGGTTACAGTAGCCCTCCCAGGCATAACTATTTTAAAGCACTCCTTACTAGGTTAGCCAGTCTGCTTACAAAGACAAGTCTTGCCCCACTTCATCAGATGTATCAACTCCCTGCTCAATACTCCTCATTTCTTACAGAAAGTCAATGATCATAGAAGCCACAACCCTGCCTTTGACACTATGCAGCCAGGTGTTGGCCCACTCAGTGAGTCCACTTCTGCTTGAGTCTTTCCCCATTACCGGTGGGATCGAGGAGACACCACCTGGGCACCCATCCCCTCCACCTTCACCCTTGCCCCAGCGGTCTGTAGTCACTCTTGACATGCTTCAGGTTACCCTGGCAGCCTAAAATATTTCTTAGAAGTATCATAAAAAATACTTCTGAAAAAAAGAATACCTCTGTTTTCTGTGGAAAAGGAAAAAGGATAAAAATTCCAGGTCTAAAAAGCCCTCTCCATTACTGGGCTAAATAGGCAGAATCTGTCTTTAACTGTAATTAACTGTAAGCTGTTCAAGCCAATTTGCAAACAACAACAAAAAAAGTTCATAATCTATAATATTTATTCTGAATTATTTGCTAAGCTCCATAGAGGGAGCTGATATTCCTTCTAAAGCTCTTTAAAATCTGCCCTGCCAGACTTGTATCTTCCAGCTATGAGTAAATAATGATTTACAGTGTAAAATTTATATAACAAAGTATAGTCATTTCCCCCCCCTCCAGTTCATGGATTGTCTGTGAAGTCATAATGAAATCCTCATTATTTTGGCAAGGGTTTGTGAATTTTCTTTAGCTAATCTTGATTCATTGTAGATATTCACAGCCCTCTTTCATCAGTCCTGAAAGCCCTATCGGAATATTTGAGTTTCTTCCTTGGGTGACTGAAATAATGAATAGAGTTTGTGAGAATTTCAGATTATATGCTTGATTTCTGAAAAGAAAAAGGCACTAAAAATAGATCCTTACATGTAAAAGTAAAAATTAAACTCCTTAAACTGAGTTTGAAGGCTGAACAGGAGTATTTATGGAAAAAGAGGTTGAACTTTAATAGGTTTACACAAACCTTATTGTAGAAGAATGCTGAAATATAGAGAAATAATTGGAATACAAATAAACTTTCAGGCATTTATGATGAAATGTGGGCGAACTCTAGATATGACATTACTTGATAAAAAGGGAACACTAAAGTATTTGCCATGGCAGATTAATTTTTTGTCTCACCCTCTCTCCCTCTCCGGATCCCTCTCTGCCATCTGCCTCTCTCTCCCCACCCCCCGCCACCCGCCCCGTTTTTCTCCCTTCACTCTTTCTAACTCTGTGTTTCTCTGTTCCTTCTGTCAGCCTCTCTCAGACTCTTTGTCCCCCCACCTTCCCCCTCTCTTCCTCCTCTCACTTGCCCCCTTGGCACCCTCTCTCCCTTTCCTGTCTCTGTTGCTGTCTCTGTCTCTCTAAATGACTGCCCAAATGTGAAGAAGGACTTCTCCCCAAAACTTGCCTGTTTTTTCCTATGCTATTGGGTGGTCTAATTAAAGATACTTTTTTCTTCTTACACACTCTGCCTGGCTAAGTGCAGTGTAATGCAATCACATAGTCATGGATATTTTAAACCTACAGGAAAGCGAGAAACAACTATTTCAGTTGAACTACCTGCATTAAAGACATAATCTCCAGCAAGAAAGGGATACTCAGGAGCAAAACGCTACAGCTGAATTAAATTGTTTGATGTAAACTGGCAAGGTCAAAATGGACTTTGAGAAGCAGAAGATCTCTTTCTCCTGGTACAGAGTATCTGATAAAGCTAAGAAGCAGTCTACTGAGAAGTAATATAATTAACTCACTTATGACATAAGGCTAACTCATCTGGAGACGCTAGGCTGAATGGTTGGAACTGCTGCATGCAGTTTACATGACTGAAAAGTTGTCAAAATTAGTGAGGTCCCAGGCAAATGGAGAAAGGATTTGTCAAAACCTTTGTTGTACGATCCTTTGCTCCCACTTTGCATGTGAAGATTGGGTTTGAGTAACCTAAACATTGCACATCAGGAACCTAGGCCCAGATCTCAGTCCCTGTTTAGAGGACAGTCATTGCCTTTGCAATGGCCTTGTTCAGATGTTTGCTTCATCACACAGCTTTGAACCAGGAGTTGTCTAAAATTGGCACCTGAATTTGTCAGAGTGGATTGGTTCCTTTTTTTAATACATCTACTACAGAGACTTCAATTCTGTCTTTTTTTCCTGTCTTTCGACATGATAGACTTTTCTTGTATTAGATAAAACCATAAGATGTAAGGCTGTAATTTCACCAACACATTAAGCTAGTACAGACTGGGACTCTAAGCTGAAGAGGTTGACCAAGACACAAACCCAGACCACCCTCCTAATTCTAGTTCTTCCTGTGCTTGAAAGCATGTTTTTTGCTGGTACAACAGAGGACACAGTTTTGACAATGATAGTGGGGAGGAAGAAGAAAGTGGGTGGTTTCTTTTGAGGCCGCAGTTTTGATACATGACCTCATAATCAGATTTCATTCCAGCCTCTGATCAGATTTTGACCGTGATGAAGACCTTGAACCAATCTTATCTGTTCTCTCTGCAATGTCTTGTGACAGTTAGTTTGTCAGTTCTAAGATACTGTGATCATAGCTGAGAAGATGGTGAAAGACACCATAAGACTCATTTCTCTTCTGTAGATTTACAGAGGGGATTCAGTGGTATGTTTACCTGTGATAGCAGGATTGGTTTTGAAGATCAGAGAAGTCCCCTTCTGTCTCTTCTTGCTGTAGCCTTGAAAGATACACCAGATGCAGAGATCTGGCCTCATCTTAGGCTACTAGTTTGTAGAACTGGAATTGGTTGAATACTGGTCACTGTTGAATTCCTACTAAATTAGAAGCTGAGTTTTTAAAAAAGCCCTTCCTGGCCGTTATTTCATCCTATGCAGTCTTGCTTCCTTCTCCTGCTGAGGCTGATTTCCTAATTTGTCCTCTACTTTATCTCCAATTTTTGTTTTTGATAAGACAACCAGTCTGAGAAATTGTTCCAGGTCATTTCTCTCCTTTCCACATGCCCATGCCTTGACACCGGAAGCAGCATTTTTCCAACTAATATTTCCCAGGTATTTTCCAGTCCATTTCTCAAAGAATCTCCATTTCCTACCTTCTGTTTTTTGGCCCCCACCCCTTTGGCTTTTATCTTCTTGGGCTGGTTTTTGCTTTTGCTCTTTCTGTTCCAAAATCATTGCTTCCTGACCTTGTCTTAATTCTTTTCCTCAAGGATAATTCAGGCTTAGTTCAGTAGAAAATGGTCACAAGGCCATTTAGTTAGCCCCAGATTTCTTCTCTGCCTTGGCGCCACAGGTGATTACAGGGCTGTGGAGAAGGGCCTGTATGGCAGGTTTGTTTGATCAGGTGAAACACCACTATTAGGTGTCGTGGTGCCAGACAGAAGGTATTGTTATGTTATTTGGGCAGCTGTCCTGTATAGTATGTCCCAAAATCTCCCAAGTTGGCTGTTCAAGTATTACACAACTCTTTTCACTCCTGTTTTCTGCAGTGGTGGTCCTGTGATCTCTGACTGAGACTTTCCTGGCAAGCCTGTGTGCCCACTGGCTCTTACTTCTCCAGACACTAACCAGAGCAAAGTGCTGGACCTGGCAAATCACTCCTCAAGTAAGTGTAATCCTGACACCGATTTGTGACTCAGCTATTGGTGAAACAGGCTCTGAGCTAGTGCCCAAACCGGGATGCCAGTATGGAAACTGTAGGGTGATCTCATTTCCTGCTATCTGACTCTCTGTTGCTGGTGTGAGATACTTGCTTATGGGAGGGTGATTCCCTTAGCTTTCCCTTTGCAATGGGATGGGCTTATCCCACCTTCCTGCGAGGAGCCTGAAAAATCTCCCTGGATGCATGCATCTTGACAAGTCAAGTGCCAAGGCAAGTTGAGAGCGAATGCTTCAGTTTGGGGATATTTTGGGAAACAGCTGCTCCCACACATGCTGACAACCTGTTGTACGTCCCTGAGTAGATCTCTGCCAGGAAAGGACACGGGTGTTGAAGATGACTTCAGGAACAGAATAACAACTCTGTGAAGGACTGAGCTCGTCTTTACTTTAATCTCTGCACTGGTCACCCAGCACTGGGTGAAAGAGCAAGACAAGGTGAGCCTCTCCTTTTCCCACTCATCACATCTTTGACATAGGAACTTTGAAGATTATGGGGTGTTCAGGGGCTGCATGTGCTGGGGATGTTCGCTAGAGGAAAGCAAGTGCTACTCAGAGGAGCACCACAGGAGAGTTACCTGCTTATGCAGAACTGTTGGGACATAAAGTACCAGCTTGCCACTGACCTGCAAATAGTGACCCTAGTTCCTGCGTTTGATGAGAGACTCCTATGTTGTATTTGTGTGCCTCATAGTAGCACCCTACTGCAGGACAAGGCAAAAGCAGTGGTCTGCTCACGTGGATGGATCACATCCTCACTCATGTTGGCAAATGTCAGAGAAACATGCAGCTGTTATGGTTATGGCCATGCAAATTTGCATTTGGCAGGAGCCTCTTCATGCATGCAGCTTATCACATTAGCTCTGGTCATCCTTCAGTGGCCAGTCAGGAAGCAAAATCACACCTTTGAAAGTCCTGGTAACACAGAAGGATATATGTCTTCAATGAAATTGTTTAGAGGGCATCTAACAACTTTGTGAATTTTGCAAGGAGATGCATCATCACACAAGTCTGGATGAGTGACAAGGTCACCCTTACCACAGTTAAAATTGATTCCTGTTATCATTGTACATGAATCCCATCTTTTCTCTGAAGTGAAACAGTAGTTTGTCCTCTGGGTCCCTCTTACTTTTCCAAGTTAAAAAATCTTGATGATCCTTTCAAAAGGAACTGTTATTTGTGATTCTTTATTGTTCTTCAAATGAACTATGCATAAAATTTTTATGTCATGCCCAAGGTATATTAGAGGTATCTGAAGTCTTTCCACGGGGTAAACTTCCTGAAAACTCATAGACTCAGGAATCTGAGATCTGTTGGCAGACGTATAAAAAGGGGATTTTCTTCTTTACAAATAAGGGATTCAAGTACATTCAGTCTACTTTTTTAAGCTGCCATGGTAAATCAGAAGAGACAATCTGAAAAAAGAATTTATTTACCATGGAGAAAAAGTGGCTTTTAAAGATACCTCCCTCTGAAACAGCATCTTGTATTTCAACTTCTGAATCATTATTCTCAAGTATCTGCAAGTGCCCAGTGTGATGGAAATTCACCATGACAGCCACCACACCTTATTGTATTTTTATATCCAGGGCATTAACATCCTGCTATGGTTGTGATTTCTGATACTTCGATTGATATGCGAAATTCCTTTGGGTACAAACCACCTAATTCATGGACTGTATCAAGCTGCCTGTGTAAGAACTAAAAGTTGCCTTCCTCACAGGACACCGTTTCTTGCCTGAGAACAAAGATACGAAATAAAAGACACTCAGGTCCTTTGTGATTTCAGCTACACAAAGAGATTTCTTCTGAAAGTGAATTTTGAAACACTGAATTTTCTATCTGTTATAGAAACGTTCTTTGTCTAAAAAGACAAAGGGGAGATTGGGTCCTCAGCAACTTGGGACCTACACAGCCTATATTCCTGCTTCAAGTATCTCAGTAGAGAAATCCAAATAGGGATTAGTGGTAGGGGCAGAGGGACGGTTTAAAGAAGCAAAGAGCAATATGTGTATGAAAGATGGCATCTTAACCTCAGGTCAAATTTAGGTGCTGTGGTGAGTCTGGCATAATACTCCTGCTTAAAATTCAGGTCTTTGTCAGAGAGAGCAAGACTTTGGGTATCCAGCCTGCAAACATCTGCAGATGAGCAGTGAAATACAGGTCCTGGATATTTCTATCTGTCTCCTCTGCTGAGCTGTTGCTGCCTGTTGGGAGCACTCTGTCCTCAAAGTGCACAGGGGTTAAATCCAGCCAAAAGCCTGTGTGCAGCTCCTGGCACTGCTTAGATATAAAAACAGCAGTCGAAGAACTCCAAACAGGTCCTCTTTCAATGACATAATGATGTAGTGTAGAGAAATACAGGTTTGATATGACAGCAGAGGCCCTGAGAAGTGGAGACAGAGGATGTTGTGTAGAGAACTACAGGCATGGGATGATAAGAGATAGGGTACGGGGTTGACAATGGAGATGCCACAGCTGTGTGCCCTGCCTCCGAGGTCCATACTGGAGGTCCCAGAAGCAAGGGAAGCACTGTGGGGGGAAGCCTGAGAGTGTCTGGCTTGATGCTGGCAGTGCAAATCAAACAGCTGTAGTCCCATAGTACCACAAGATGAGGCTGTGTCAGAGCATTATTGTCTAGGCTGGTCTGGTGTGAAAGCAGTTAGCTTGCGTGTGTGTGTACACAGGAAAGGCTGATGGCTACTAAGATCTCATAAGACAACCATCCCAGAGAGAAATGCAGCTCCTATAACCCTGTTAAAGTCCAGAGCAACTGCATTGTTTTCTACCCTATGGTGTCAAAAGTCATGACTCAGGGCACATGGATAGGATGGCTGATACATAGTTTATACGGTTTATAAGGTTAGACAAAAGTTGATCTAGCCTGTAGCTGTTCAAGGCAGAACATTCTTTCTAAAGCCTTCTTTCTAAAGCATTCCTGACAGTTGTTTGTCTAATGTTCTCTTTCTACCTCCTGTAATGGGGATCCTCCTTTCCCAGGCAGGCAGCGTTTGGATCTCATTGTTGTTGCTATTAGAAAATATTTTCTCATGTCTAATAAGGTTCTACTATGGTGCAGTTTCAACACACAGGATTTGTCCTGGGTTTTTTTTGCCATTCTGAAGCATTTAGGGCTTGTGTTTCTCCTGGCTTTCCATCTCAACCATGAACACCAGAGAATACCTTTATCTAAAGAAAGACGAGGTTGTTACATAATATCAGGGGTGTCATGGTTTAACCGCAGCCGGCAGCTAAACACCACACAGCCACTTGCCCACTCCCCACCCCCCACAGTGGGGTGGAGGAGAGAATCGGAAAAAAAAGTAAAATTCGTGGATTGAGATAAAGACAGTTTAATAGAACAGAAAAGGAAGGGGGAAAAAAAAATGATAATGATAGAATATACAGAGTAAGTGATGCACTATGCAATTGCCCACCACCTGCTGACCGATGCCCAGCCAGTTCCCCAGCTTATATATGGAGCATGACGTCATATGGTATGGAATACCCCATTGGCCAGTTGGGTTAGCTGTCCTGGCTATGCTCCCTCCCAGCTTCTTGTGCACCTGGCAGAGCATGGGAAGCTGAAAAGTCCTTGACTAGTGTAAACTTAGCAACAACTAAAACATCAGTGTGTTATCAACCTTATTCTCATACTAAATCCAAAACACAGCACCGTACCAACTACTAGGAAGAAAATTAACTCTATCCCAGCTGAAACCAGGACAGGGGATAAGGCCTTACGGAAACAGCTCCTTGCAATGCTGCAGTCAAGGCCACTTACTGGTACTTCAGAATCCTTATTTGGCAAAGACAATCTCTTTGTGGCTGGAGCCAGGCTCTTAAGTTGTATTGTTTCTGCTTTAGTAAAAGCAGAAAAGTTGTATTGTTTCTGTTTTAGTAAAACACATGTTTCTGTAGGCTACTGTTTGAAGAGAGAACAAGGCCAGTAAGAGATAGGCCTATAAACACTGAGGCCTTTGTATTTAGGAGTTTAGCTCCTGTTCAGATGCCCAGCTCCTGCTAGAGAAAGAAGCTTGGAGAAAGTGCTGGGCAGAAAGATGCTCCCAAGTGCATTTGCCTGACCATGCTGCAAGGGTCATTGCCATATGACAATGCTGTGTTGGAGCCCATAGTGAAGGGATAATAGAGGGTAAAGTCTGAGGGCAGGTTAAGTCAGTGGCAAACTGCATCAGTATGGGTCAGCTTTCTTGACCCTGGTGTTGGAAGGACACAGATACATCTTGCTGATAGTTAGCTCCAGCCCTGCTTTCAGCACAGTATGTCAAGATCTTCCTCCTCTTCTGTTCCTGATAGGTTTCTGATCTTCTTCGGCTCCTTCAACAAGGTGCTGTATCCAGAATTCAGTATTGGTGATGGGTCTCCTAACTGGAGAGTGAATAAAGGACTGAAAACTCTCTGCACCCCTAGCGAAGCATACGGACAGCTAGCACAGAGCTTGGTTATATTGATTTATATTGCTAAAGTATCCATCCTGTCCCTTTCCAACTGGCTTCCTGCGTCCTGCAGGAAGAAGGCAATGTTGCAACACCAGGATAGCACCTTAAATAAAGTTTTTAAAGGCCATTTAGAGTTGGTAAAGCTGTTGGGTATTTATGCCTAGCCCAGAATGAGGTACAGCAGAATAACACAAGCATTTGTGCCCTTGTGCAGTCACCCTTCCCAGGCTGCTGCCCTGAGAGCCTCCCTGAAATACTCCATCACCCAAACTGTGACAGTAAGCATACATCTCTAGTTAAAGAGGCTGCTTCAGAGAGAGCAAGAAAGAATGCCTTTTGGAAGGAGGCTTTAGCCTTATGTTTTTGGCAGTGGTGTCTGCTCCTTCTGGCTCTCAAGAGAAGTCGTCTGTTTGGTTTGTCTTCGTGGTGTGGTGTTTGGTGAACAAGGGAGGAAAGGGCATTCCATCTGAAGGGACTGTTTAGACTGCCATCTTCATAAGCAAGAGTCTACAAGATGATACAAGTTTTTAAGGGCTCAGCCCAGATGAGGCTCTGATAGAAAGTTTCCACTGAAGAAATTAGCATAGTGGAAATCCATCAAGAGTAGTGGCAGGCCATTGCAGATCTGACCAGAAGACAAATATTCTGTTTAAGCAGAAAACACAAAGTTCTGAGATCTATTTTCATGATTCTGCTGAGGACTTTCTAACTATTATATGGCAATATTAAGACCTTGAGTCCTCCCTTTAATATGACTCCAAGCCCTCTTGAGATATCTGCATTTATGTCTCTGTTCTGTATTATACCGTTGCTTGCACTTGTCTGAAGTGGGTATAAAATACTAATTAATTGACAATATGCAATGTGGAAGTTTTTACTCTCAGCTGGAAAGACTCAGAAGGCTCCTCAGTGTGTGGAATAAGGCTATCAACAGGGAGAAGGTTAGGTGTCTGACTTTTGCCAATCATTAAAGGCCTGCCAAAATATTGAGCATTGCAGAGAAAGAAAGAAAGAAAGAAAGATCAATCACCAATAATAGCTTGGACTCTAATATTCTATCAAGAGATAAGAACCCTGGAAAATGGGTTTGCCTTCATCTGAGATTAGAAATCAAGACGCTTTCAGGAGTTTTAAAGAAGAACAACTGAATGAGCTTGAATGAGCTTTATGTCTCTATGGAAACTGATAATGAGGATGTGCCTAATAAGCAAGAGATACAGCAGTGTGACTGTATTTGATATGGGGCAGGTAGGCTTGATTAGAGCAAGGAACATGAATGTAATGTTGCAATTTAATTGTGGCACCATCAGTCATGGACTGGGAGTAGGAAAGTGCGTAAGAGTCAGAAGACAGTCAGGTGAGCCTGGAGAGCTGATCTCAGAGGTTGGATGGTGCACTGGGAACCCTACAGAAGGCACTGTGTTTGAGGAGTTAGTGATCTTGAACAGGCCATGTCTACCCTATTGGGCCTTGTACTTAAGGCTTGAGCAGACTGTATGCTAGCTTGAGTAGCTGCTGCATGGCAACCTGCAGCAATGCTCTGTGCTGTGCTGTGCTGTGTGTGGGTGGGCAGAGATAACATCCCAGCCTGTCAGGAGACTTTCTATTAGCTGAACAGCTTACTAATATAATCCTTAAGTTATAAAACCTTTGAGAAAGGTAAACTGTATATGGATCAAGGGGTGGAATGTATTGATCCTGATGGGAAGACCATTGTATGTCGAGGAGTTAGTGATCCACAATACAGTTAACCTGAGCACGCCTAGGCCTGTGATGTGCTGTCCTGCACTGTGCTGCACATACAGCGTCGCCTTCATGCTTGTGTTGTGCTGCGCAATCCCTTGGCTGCAGGATAAACTCAGCCAGCTCATTGTAACTGCAGACAGCTCCCACTTGGCACCAGCGATTACTACACCTGCATGGCCTTGCCTTTATCTAACAGAGCAGCAAGAAGTTCTCATAAGAACATCCTTTACAAATAGAATTGTTTTCTTGTAAGAAAATAATGTAATATTTCAAATGACCAAAAAGATACAAATTTCTTTCCACAGATGGGATCTGCACAGCATGCTGTGGGAAAATACATTCAGAGTCCATTCAATGTGGCACGAATGCGGGCTTCTCAAAACATGAAGGAACGTAACATTTACTCACTATCTTTATTCCTCTTTTTATTCTATCTTATTGAAACAGCTATTTTATTACACCATTTGTTGCTGGGCATTTCTTATTGAGATCCAGAAAAAGCCCTCCACCACCTCTGCCCCTCTCACCCCTGGCCCTGCTAGTGCAGAACAGATGGCATTGCACAGGCAGCTGCGAGCTCTGTATGGGTGCCCTAAGTGAGCCACAAATGGGAAAAAAAATACAGGTGAGTTTAGGAAGTAGGGGTCATGGTACACCCAGGTCACCCCTTTTGACTGCACAAGGATGGCTTCAAGATGGAAGCACCAATGTATTCCTGTTCCTTCAATGCATAAGTGGTAAACAGGCTTCCTGGGGCAACAGACAGTGCTTTTCAGAAGAGTTTTGGGCTACACTAAGGGGACAGTGGAAGATTTACTTTCATGTTGATAAGAAATACTTAAGTAGGGAAAGTGCTGTGGAAGGGGTACTTTCAAGCTGAAGAGCTCTGACAAAGCCTTTCTCCTATTTTTTTTCAAAAGCAGTTGGGCCGGGGGGAGGTAAGAAAACATCTCTCCTGAAAATTTACCTCAGGAGTATGTGCTGATAAGTCAGCTGACCATCTGACCAGCCATCTATCAAATCTTGTGCTCTTGCATCTTTTCAGTTCAGTGTGCATAAATATGTGTGTGTATAGGCATATGCACACACAAAAATGGGCACACACACATACACATGTGCTGTTTTCTGAAAGGATAAATTTGGAAAGTGAAGTCATTCAGCTAGCTGAGTGCAAGTGAGTACAACTGTTTTGGGTATGGAAATTCGTTCTCTGCTCCTTTGTCCTCCATGTGTAAATAAAACTGCGGAGTAATTAAACAAGAGCTATCCATTAGAAAGCTGGTCCCCATGACACAGTGAGTGTCATGCCTGAGTCTGCAGCAGAGAGAGGATCTCTATACAGTCTTATGCAATAAGTAGGAAGAGTTAGTTATCAGTCCTGCAGTTTGGGAATACTGTGGACAATTTTATCCTTTTTCCCTCAGTGACATAGAAGTAGCTACTGTGATTCATTTACTCCCAGACTTGTTTTTTGAGGATGTTTATGCTTTTATCATAGCAGACAGAGTCTCTGCTGGGAATTCTACAGGGTAACAGGTATTAAACTCCTAGACCTTTAAATTCTGCTTTGTAGTTTTGCTACCCTCCTCAAATCATTTAATCTGGCTTTATGCCTGCTTACTCCAGGGAACTAATCCATTTCACTGCAATTGAAATCATGCTGCCAGCCAAAGCTGGGGTGGGTGCTGTGTTCTTTCTAATATTGTCTGGAGTCAGCAAAGCAGAACAGATTTTGGGGACGGGGATAAGGGAGAGTGGGTAGGCAAAGGAGATGCCATCATGGGATCTGTTTCCCAGCTTGACTTTCAAGTGACCTTGAAGCAGGGCCAGAAATAGAAACGTTGCATAACAGGACAGAGCTGGGCTCAGTGTTGAGGAGAAACCCTTGTGCTCCTCCCCCCCAGTGAGCTCAAACAGAAAATGACCCATTAAACCTGTCTCTCCCCCCTTGGACAGTTACAGGCTCAGCAGGTCTTGAGAAATGCCAGCACCAGGTATTTTAATCATAAGAAGTGGGGCTCTGAGGCACACTCCATATATTTCTGGGGCAAGTGGCAAGGGATGAGGGATGAGCCGAGCTGCTAGTGATGTTATGCCAGCACTGTAATCACCTATCATTTCTGGGGAAGCTGGGTTTATGATCGCCTCTGGCCTGTACTTCCTCCCTGCACATGGTCATTGCCTTCCAAGAGAGAATATTCAGGCCCCATTCTGCTAGCATTTCAAGTGAGTGAAGAAGGCAATTGGGCCACTGACAAAAAGGAAGCAGAGGAAAACACTGACTTTCCATATGCTGATCATTCTCAGGGCTGTGCCTTTGGGAGGCTGCAGTGAATGCTCTGCAGGCTCTCTGCTATGTTCAATCACTCAGCTGGGAGCTGGTACCTTGTCCAGGATCAGCATCCACTCAGGAATTCTGACTGGGTGACCTGCCATAATGCTCCATCTGCTGCTAAGGAGAGGCATGGTGAACCCACATGGGAACATGCCAAATAATTATATGATCACTGTGTTGCTCCACAAGCTGTTGTGAGTGGGGTACCTTAGAAATGAAGCTCAGTTGTGGAAATGGGATATTACCTGACAAGGCAGGATTCAAGGCTGGATTCTTATTCCTTTGAAGCTGCATATTGCTTTTAAGGTGTTGTTCCAGGTGTTTTTTAGATGCACAGACAGCAAGGAGCAGTGATTTAGGAGACTCAGTCCTATATCAGGCCTGCAATGTTTGGCCTTCAGTTTGCCAGTGATGAGGGAGAACTGGTGACAGACAGATATCCTGCATTCTAGTCTGTGGTTACTAATTTTACAGGTTTTTCAGTTTAACAGGAATTACTCCCTTCCTAGGAGGGACAATGGTGTATTCCCATAACAGTTTATGTAATTTAACCATGACTAATACCTTGGTCTTATTTACATACTTTATCATCCTCATAGGGAAGCTGAAAGACAAGCACTTCGATCACAGTTGCTAAGCTGTGGTTGCCATCTGCTGATGCAGGTCTTCAAGCTGTTAGAAATGGTCAGAGTTTTTCCACTGGAATGCTGGTTTAGCACAAAAAAAGTTTTGTTCTTTTTTTGACTGTAACTGAGTTAGTTTTGCTGGATGTGTCTACTCTCTGCACACCAACTCAATTTCTCCATTGCAAATTGAAGCATAAAAATATAGGAACATAAGTATATCAGAAGGCCCCCTAGCTGAGCAGCCTGTCTCTAATCATGTACGAAAGCACATGCTGAGAGAAGAATAAGAACAGGGCACGTATATCTGATAATTCCCTTGAGGATTCCCCAGCTTCCTGCTATTTTTAGCTCAGGAAACTCCATGAACATGATGTGGTTTTTCCATTTAGTAAGACTCATGCAAGTACCTACCCACTTTTCCTTTAAATATATGCCAACTTTTTGCACTCACAGCATCCTTCAGCAATGAATTCCACTAACACCCAAATTGCAATTTCAGTTGTAAGCATCACAAAAGCAGTATTTTTTTCCCCTTTGTGTTCTGTATTCCTATGTATGTTAAGGTTTTCCAAAATGAATACATTTTCTACAGTGTAAACACAAAAAGACTAGCGTGCTTCAGGGAAATGTTGTGAAAACCAGGGAGACTGAAGTCAGGAGGGTGTGAGACACATTTCCAGCTTTCATAAGTCACTGAAGTTCATTGGCGAAATGAAACTATAAATCAGGTGAAAAGGTGAAATTTTCAGGATGCTTCTTTCTCTCTTGCTGTCCAAAAAGCAGCAAGAGGTGGGCTGCTTCACAAGGGAAGGGAATTCAAGAGGGGGCCTGCTTCACAAGGGAAGGGAATTCAGGAGCTAAGGGTGAGCACAGCACAGGCAGGGACACTGATGTCCCTGACAGGGCACCGTCACACAGCACCTGAAGACAGAGAGCAGTAGCCAGAGTCAGACAAGAATCCAGTGCTGGCCAGACAAATCCACAGTGATGAGGCAGGTCTCAAGTCAAACCAGGTACATGGTCAGGGTCAGCAAGATAAATGGTCAGGCACAAGCATACCTACAGAGTAGCTCAGGCAAAGCTCAATACAGCTCCCAAGCCAGGGAATGAAGGGTGTGTGGGTGGAAGTCCCAGATGAGGCTTTTCACAGCCCTTTTTATCCAGCTTTTTCCTAGCAGTCCTAGGTTACAAGGCTGTACCATATCAGAGCTGGACTTACACACAGGCAGCCAAACCCTTGGAAAGCAAGAGATTGCAGAGTCTATTGGTGCACTCAGGGTCCTGATTCTCATTTTCCAACTGGCTGCACATCTTTCTTTTCCTGCTAGGTCTCTAACATGAGAGACATCTAACCTTCTGTACCAGTGTGATTTACTGTTTTTACTGAGAAGCAAGAATGAGCTTTTCTGTCCAGCAGGGATCGTGGCAGCTCCTGTTGATGTGTACACTGGCTGGCTGGCAAACCCATACAGGCTGATGGGCTGGCTCACAGAACAACAATAATTGTTAGAATTACACCTCTGGTTTTATGGCAGTGGGGACTCTAATTTGCAACCCCCTATCAAGCTACTTATTTTCAAGAAACCTGTAGAAACTTTGTATCTTGGATTTGTCCATGGCTGAAATAAGTTGAGACAGACAGATAGCTAAATCCTTATCTGCTTAGGGATATCTCCCTAAGGAATTAGGGCCTCTGCCTCTTATGCATACCCTTAGGTGTCTGTTTTAGTGGGCTGAACCTTGCTGAGAAGATGAAAACAAGAAATTGCCATAGAGAAGAAAGAGTGGCTCAACTTCTACCTCTTAACACAAGCTTCTTCAGTGTGGAAATCACTAGGAAGCTATGCACTTTAGGGAATTCCCTTCTTTAAAGGAAGAGTAATTGCTTGGTCCTGTAAAGAATGGTGAATAGATGGTGCTGACCATCAGTTATGCAGTCTGTAAAGATGCCAGGTTTTGTGAGCACTTTGGCAGCTTCACACCAAACCCCAGCATAGAATTAATCTGAGTGCTAGGGAAGGACTACTTTATTAGCAGCTGCCAGTCTCATGTGGCTTCCTCAGTATACCTGCTAGCTCAAATCATCACCCTGGTTTGCAAGCCTGCATCAGGAGTGAGCATTTTTCTTTCTACATATCTGAACTTGTTTCTCCAGATCTGAGAGGTAAAAGAAGTCAGCTAAATTTCTGAATGAGTTTGGTGGCCCCCACATCAGTAGAAGACCCTAAATGCTGACTCACAAACACAGGAGTGCTACAATGATCAAAACATTTAGCTTGTGTAGGTCTTCATCCCCCATCACCCCCAAAAGTTTCTGGGAGCAGCCTGTGAAACACCTCTTGAGCTGCAGAGAATTACACCGTGATCGGTGCTGATTTGGGATAATGAATAGCCCAGCATTTCCTGGGCTTCTTTCAGCCTCTCCAAGGTCCTGTCTCTCAGTGCCCTTGCTTGCCCTCCCTTTCCCACTTAATATTAAAACTCTCCTTTCTGGGAAGGTTTGGGCAGATTTGTTTCCAGCTGAGACTCTCAGCTTCCCCACTGAAAAATCCTCTTCTTGCTCTCTCATTTATGGCTGTGAGTAGGCATTTGCTAGTGTGAAATCAAGCCTAAGACAAATAGTAATATTCTATTTTTGTATTTTGCCATGAGCCTTGCTGGACATGTGGTACTTGCTTATAGTAAAAGTAGGTTTTATCTGTTTAGCAGAACACGTGCACATACACTGCAAATATATAAAGTGGGAAAAAAAAAGAAGAAAGTTTTCCAATTAAACTGCAGTCCTCTCTTTTTACAGATGGCTAAAAATGACCAAGTTATATTAGGAATAACCTGAATTATGCACAAGTCTAATTTTATAATTCCTATTAATTTTGACACTGAATAAAAATTTTTTAGCTTTGAATGGTTTTCCATAACTACATGCACTGCCTCTTTGGTATCTATTAATAGCTTGAAGAACATCATTGTAATGAGGATGTTAACAGTATCTTTTGGTTGGAAATGTCGTTTAAGCAGTCTCCTGCAGCATAATTAAAATTACTGGTCTGGGACCTTAGTGGGAGTTGGAACTTAAATCTGATACGTAAATTCAAAAATAGTTTAGAGGGTGACCACCATAGCCTTTCACTTTTCTCATGAAGCCCAGTGCATATGTAGGGAAAATTCCATTTTCCTAGAATGTAGGAAATCTGTTTAAGTATTCTGGCTGCTCCCATGCTAAACAACCCCTCTTGAAGCAAATTGTTGGGGGACTGAAGGTGCTTTGCTTTCCATGCCTCATGCCTTCTCCCTACTTCAGAGGATTTCTCAACAACTTTCATTTTTTTGTTTCACTAGTATTGTTTGTGGTGCGGCAGGCAGAAACCTGTTTGGTCTCCCAGCACCCTGGGAAGCAACACAGATGAATTAGGAGTTTTCTCCTCACTGGTTCTCAATGCTTTCCTGTCATACTAGTGTCACCAAACACTATGGGGACAGGCAGATTCTTTCGGGTTCCCTGGTAGAATGATGATGCAACAAAGCTGTTGTTACAATCAGAATGTTATTTTACCTGGACCCTCTGCAGATTGGGTCATTTTAACACATCAATCATAACTTGAGCTCAAAGTACACAGAAAAAGTCGCTCAGTCCTTGGAGGAAGTAGCCGATGGTGGAGGTGTCCCTAACTGCTGGGGATCACAGGCCTGATGTCCAGCAGCAGCTCTGGTCCTATTCCCACCTGGGACTTGAAGCTGTGCATTTTTATAAGTGGTGCCCACATGATGTTATGCTTCCCTTTTCCCCTATGTGTGTCACCCTGACTGGTCCAGCGCCTGGGACGCTTTTAAAGGAGGAGTGGGTTTGTGACCAGCTAGTTTACAATTAATGGCCAATTGCTTCACCAAATGTCCATATTTGCACTAGTCATGCAAATCGTAACACCAGGAGTTAGGAGTAGGGGGCACCGATCACAACCAGAGACAAACACTGGGCAGAAGATAGGTATGTGCTTCACCTTCATTAGAAGTTTCTGTCATCTGACATCTGAACTCACTACAGCTTATTAAATTTTAGTTAAGGTGGGGAAAAGCCTGAAGTTCCCCAGAGAGGCAAAGGCCAACGAGAACCCTGAGCTTCCCAGGCTCAAAAGCTTCTGGGTGATTCTTAGGGTTATTGGCCTGTCGGTCATGAGTTGCAGTCAATTGTAGATCTGGTGAACTTCCTGAGGTCTCCTGAAGGCATTGCAAATACATACCTTACAGCCCTCTGAAGGCATTCTTAGTACTTTTGCAGCTTCCAAGGCATATTTATGTTTACTACAGTATTTTCTCCTTCAGTGGACCCTTTGTGTACATATGGCTAACACCATGTCTCCTGTTTACAGCCATGCCCACTGGAGTCTGCTTTCAGTGTATGTTCATAGTAAGCACTGCATTCGTGTGTCCAGACAAATGCTGAAGGCCTTTAACTACTGTTCCCCTGTATTCCTCTACTGGGTATAAGGCAAAATCAAGAGAAGGAAAGCGACCTCAAAAAACAGCAGCTATTCTGTATGTATCAATGCCCAGGCAGGATTTGAGTACAGAGGCAGGAAGGATCATTTGAACCAGCTTTGCAGATTCTTTGGAGGTCAGAAATAGCTCAGGATGCTCACTGGCCAAGCCCATGCCTGGTCTATATTCGTTCCTCCTTCCGCCAAAAGACTAGGGTGGAACTACCTAGTGAAAGCGGTAAGAACGGGGAAAGACTGCGGTACTCTCCACCACCTTGCAGTCCCCACTGCCATCGATCATTTTTGCCCCCTTCTCTTTCTGTCTGAAAAGGGCAGTATTACCTGTCTCTTGCTGCTGCTGCTAACCAGCTCTCTGATTTCCTGCAGTACTCTATGCCTGCATGTGAGGAGATACAGTGTATTCAGAATTCTGAATTAAATTCTGGCTTTGTAACAGCTGATTTGGACATAATATGAGCATCTCTTAACTTCCTGTGCCCTCGCAGTGATTCAGAAGGAGAGCAGACCTGCTGAACTGGAGCACAGGCATCCTTTAGATACACCAGTAGCCAGAAAAAACTCACCATACTACCAGGTATTGTAGAACATGCTGGTTATGGCCCACAAATTCTGCACATTGGCACATAGGGACACTTCAGCAGCTCACTGGGGGAACTACAACATAGCAAAGACCTTTGGTCTACTGCAGTACACTCCCTTCTTAAGCACTTGACTGAATTGCTAACCATGCTGCTAACTGTGCTCTTTTAATGTATAAATCACATTCCTGGCAATTTCAGAGAGGATGATCATATATGTCTGAGGGCAGAATGTGACCCTGTGATCTAGGAAAATTATGAAACCAGCCTGCTGCCTGTGGAATAGCTCAAGGCTAGTTATTCTTCATTATGAACTGATCACGTACACTTTGCATTGTTCTTTGTGAAAGGACTTAGTGGGGAATCTAAGAAATTTTCCTTAGCTCTTAATCTCATGCAATTCTTAGCCATGACAACCAAAGGCACCAAATCAGAACAGCAACATGTAATGTCTGCTTGGTCTTGCAGTCAGTGACTGCCCAGAAAATGGGGCTGTTGCTAAATTGAACCTATTGCAAAACTCTCACCAAAATGAGTAGGAAAAAAATAGGTCAAAATGAACTGTTTCTGACTACAGAGATGAACGAAGCGTTCTAACTTGCAGTTTGCCAAAGAACGCATTTGCTAGTGCTTCATAGCCTCATAAGACACTTAGGGATGCAGGCACAAACATGCTTCAGGCGTGCCCATTTCCAGTAGTTGATGAGGGCTGGCCCCAGTTTTGATACTGTCAATAGATGACACGTAGTATTGATCACAGGGGACTGAGATTCCAGAGGATGTGACTGTCCACCCACAGCCTGGAACAGCTGTGCGGAAAGGAAATTCCTAATATTTTCTGCCCCTCTTTGCACATGCAGCATCTAATGCTGAAGACCATATTTATGTGTTAGCATAGTTTAGGTTGTTGACAACAATTCCATGGTATTAATTTTCCCTTTTTGCTTTGATTCTGTGCATTCTGCTTCATGTGTACTTCACAGCTTATGCTAAGAAGCAGAAAAAATAGTAAAACCAGAGAAGCTGGTATGACCCAAGCAAAATGAAAATTGCACTATGATTTTCTTGAAATACTAGATGGAATTAGGGGAAAACAATAAGTGGTTTCATGCCACGAAAGATGAATAGGGGTTGACTGTTAGCTGTCTTTTCTAGCGCAGAACTCAGGGTAATGATATGAAACTAGTTGCTAGCAGCTTTAATACAAATGAAGCAGATGGTTCTTCATTTAGTTTGCAGTTAGGTGTGGAACTCCATGCTGTAGGATATTGAGGATGCTGGAAGTTTATGTGGTTTCAAGAAGGATATTAGGCAAGTCAAGGAAGACAAATCCTTAGAGGGTTAAGTAGATAGTCATCAGCTGTTGTTTATGATTTGCTTGGCCCATAAACTGTTGCAAACTGGGGAAGTACTGGAGGGCAGTAAACTATAGGGCTTGATCTATTCTTCTATTCTTACCTAGTCACCTGCTTTTGGCTACTGTGAAGGACAGGACACAGGAATAGTGGAATTGTCAGTGTGGTCTAGTGTAGCCTTTCTTAGGTTCTTCTGAACAAAGGTGCATGAGAGATGCAGAAGAGCAGAAAAGACAGGAATTATTTGAGATCTCTGTAACCAGTGTGGCCAAAAGGGACACTTAGCTTGACAATGAGAAGAAAATGCTGGGAATTAAAAAGATTGAAATTCTATCAGAAAAAATGAGGGAAGTCAAGTATGACAGTATTTGAATACAAATAGAAGAAACCAAGCACCAAAAAGGCGTGATCATGAGGTGCAGCAGAGAATATCCTGTAATTGGGAGCTACTGCAGCTGCTATTATAGACACGAAAGTGAGTGCAAAGTGACAGCAGGGATACCAGGAAGGTCTGTTCAGGAGTGACTGACATGGGGGTTCTCATGGATTAGTGATGGAAAGGAGATTTCATCTTGCCCAGGGGATGAGAAGAGGCCACAGTAGAGCATTCTTGGCTAACTGAGATTCTAGCACACAAGGATGGGACTTGAGTCACATCTCCACTTGCCAGTGAAGAAACAGGGCTTTGGACCTGAGTGGATGGGATTCTGTCCCCTCAAAACAGGCATCTAGTGCATCTTGGGGTCCTCCAAGATCTAGAAAGGCGGATGTCTCCCTTAGCCCTTTGTCATGTCTCCTGGGCCCTTGTGGGTGACTTAAAGACACCCAAGGTGTCTGAAGATTGGCATTATATGGTATACTATTGGCACTACGCACTGTACACTGTACAATATATTTAGGTAACTGTGTCCCACCGGGTAGCACACAGAAGCATGGCTTTTTCACAAAACCATATAACTACTATCTGATGTTCTAATATGTACCTAGACCTCCCAGGTTTTGGAACTCCACTGGGATGCTGAGTTGCTGTAGTAAAGAGAACCCTGTGGTTCAATATGGTTGTGGAAGGGCAATATTAGCAAAAGAGCAGCAACAACCAGAAACAACAGTGTTAAATCCTCTAGAACTATGCAGAAAACTCAAGCCCTGCAGGTGATCCATGTAGTGAGAGGTTCACACAATCTTCTTTGGCCCACTGAGCTCACTTATAAAATATATTACCAGAAGCTTTCCAAATATGCAAAGGGAGAGGGGAGTCATTTGGATTCCTCAGGCCTGTTGTAATAAAAGTGAGAGAAATACAAGGGAATAGGAATGGGAATAAAACTATGCTGATACCAGCACTTAAGAAGTTTGGGAAAGGTTAAGAGCATTGTGAAGGTACCACAGGAAAATGTCCTCCATGTCTTCAATGCAGATCCACCATTTGGACTCCAAAACAGGGAGAGGGCAAATATTTCAAGGGTTTGGTATCAGGTGATTCCAAAGGAATCTTCATATACCATACCTACAGCACAGTAACAACCACTCAGCAGGACGCATGACAGTAATTGGATCTCAGAGTCTCTACTGGCATGAGCAGAGTAAGGCAGAAAGAGAAGTGGGAGTGCCAGCACCAGAGAACAGTTTGGTAGGGAACAAGTAAGCTGCACAGGGTAATGTGTTCCCAAGTCTGGAAAGAAATGGTGGGAGCAGAGATGCCCATGTGGAGGATAGCAGCAAACAGCACTTCAGAGTGATGCCTGGTGACATGGTGTGGAAAGAGCTGACCACCTGGCCAGTGAAGCTCTGATATGGGATGTCTTGCCTGGGAAACAAGGTGGAAGTACAGAATGATGTACCATTGTGTCCCTTGCAGCCCCATGGTGTCTCTCTGAGGAGGAGTGTCGAGCTCTCTGCTTCCCATGCCCGACACTGAGACATGGATGAGGGGAAATGGTTTCCAATGTTGTCCTGGTTCCAGCTGGGACAGAGTTAACTTTCTTCCCAGTAGCTGGGGTGTGTGTGCTGTGTTCTGGGTTTGGTATAATAGGAGCGTTGATGGCCCATTGATGTCTTGGGTGGTGCTGGGTGATGCTTGCACCGGGCACTTTTTGGCCTCCCATGCCCTGCCAGGTGCATGGGAAGCTGGCGGGGGGAGCATAGCCCAGGCGGTTGACCCAGCTGGCCAATGGGGTATTCCATACCATGTGACGTCATGCTCAGTATAAAACCTAAATGTGTGTGGGGGCTCTGGGTCCCAGGACGGGCTCTCGTTTTTCAGGCACGTGTCCGTTCGGCAGGTGGTGAGCAATTGCATTGTACATCACCTGCTTTGTATATTCTATTGTTGTTGTTGTTGTTATCACTGTTATTATTACTGTTCTACTCTGTTTTATTTCAATTATTAAACTGTTTTTATCTCAACCCATGAGTTTTCCTACTTGTGCCCTCCCGATTCTCTCCCCCATCCTACCGGAGGTGGGGGGTGAGTGAGCAGCTGCATGGTGTTTAGGTCCTGCCAGAGTTAAACCATGACAGTCCTTTTTGGCACCCAACGTGGGGCTTGCAGGGTTTGAGATAACAACAGACTAACTAGACCATATTAAGGAATTTATATCTGTTAACAGTTGTTGGTCACCATATTAGTTTATCTGACCTGCATCATGCTCTTGTTCTTGCTGTACATGTTAAAGATTGGTGTTGGTTTCTGCAGTCTGCTGTGCTCTGCAGTGATTAGTGATGTTTTGCCTGGGAGATTTGTTATTAAAACGCTGGCATTGGGCATTATTTGGTATCTGGGTGTTGTACTGAAGCCGCTACTATACTTTGGGTACCACCTCTTGGAGACAATTAGCAATTATACCTCTTCCTCTGAGGAGCTTTTTATGGAGGAAATACAGAATGRCACCTTCCTCTATGATGTTTTCTCCTTTGTTACAACAACTTCTAAGTACCTTGAACATCCCTGGGTAGTACCCAGTTAAGTTAATGCTGTTGGTATTTCTTGGGAATATTGTTTCAGTTTTGTCTAAGGTTAATAAGCAATTTAAGAATATCA
>JAYKAV010003206.1:18576-42458 GCA_035582835.1 Phoebastria nigripes | reverse complement strand
GATTTGATGGGTGGACTGTCTGGTGGGTGAGGAATTGGTTGGATGGTCACATCCAGAGGGTAGTGGTCAATGGCTCAATGTCCAGATGGAGGTTGGTGACGAGTGGCATCCCGCAGGGGTCCGTACTGGGACCGGTAGTGTTTAATATCTTCATCAGTGACATAGACGGTGGGATCAAGCGCACCCTCCGCAAGTTTGCAGACGACACCAAGCTGAGTGGTGTGGTCGACATGCCTGAGGGACAGGATGCCATCCAGAGGGACCTGGACAAGCTCAAGAAGTGGGCCCGTGTGAACCTCATGAGGTTCAACAAGGCCAAGTGCAGGGTCCTGCACCCGGGTCGGGGCAACCCCCAGTATCAAAACAGGCTGTGGGATGAAGGGATTGAGAGCAGCCCTGCCGAGAAGGACTTGGGGGTACTGGTGCATGAAAAGCTGGACACGAGCTAGCAACGTGCGCTCACAGCCCCGAAGGCCAACCGTATCGTGGGCTGCATCAAAAGAAGCATGGCCAGCAGGTCAAGGGAGGTGGTTCTGCCCCTTTACTCTGCTCTGGTGAGACCCCACCTGGAGTACTGCATCCAGCTCTGGAGCCCTCAGCCTAAGAAAGACATGGACCTGTTGGAGCAGGTCCAGAGGAGGGTCACAAAAATGATCAGGGGGATGGAACACCTCTCCTATGAGGAAAGGCTGAGAGTGTTGGGGTTGTTCAGCCTAGAGAAGAGAAGGCTTCGGGGAGACCTTATTGCAGCCTATCAGTACTTAAAGGGAGCTTATAAAAAAGATGGCAGCAAACTTTTTAGCAGGGCCTGTTGCGACAGGACAAGGGGGAATGGCTTTAAACTAAAAGAGGGTAGATTTAGACTAGATATAAGGAAGAAATTTTTTATGCTGAGGGTGGTGAAACACTGGAACAGGTTGCTCAGAGAGGTGGTAGATGCCCCATCCCTGGAAACATTCAAGGTCAGGTTKGACGGGGCTCTGAGCAACCTGATCTAGTTGAAGATGTCCCTGCCCATGGCAGGGGTGTTGGACTAGATGACCTTTAAAGGTYCCTTCCAACCCAAACTATTCTATGATTCTATGATTCTATGATAATGTGATGCTTGGTGCGTTAGGCCACTACTGATCAGAGAATATCCAGCACTGGAGATTGATGACAACCAAACTAGGAACCCAAACTCCCAGACTAGCAGCCTGACCAGCAGAGCATGTTACTTGCACTCAGCTGCTAACACTGGGGACTTGCTGGGTCCCACACCTTTAAATGTAGCCACTCCAGGCTTAGATATTGGATCATGTTTTTTTTTCCTGCTTCCAGACCAGATAAAGCCTGTGAAAAGTGCTTTTCTGTCAGAGCAAAAAAAGCAATGTTCTTTCATGGCCTTTTAAAATACCTCAGGAAACACCTGCTCCCAGCTGCCCTGAAGGTATCTGCAGGAATGAGAAATCTGAAGTGTGTGTCCCATTAATGTCCTGGATCCTGCTAATTCGTATCTCATCCTGAAACAACTTCCATCTTTTAAATCCAGGACTGGAACTTTCAAGTTTCAACCTGCTAGCAAGAACAAATGCTTTTGTGTCATTTTACAAGCGCTTGTGTGGGCAGAAATTACCAACCTTAAGACCAGGTATAATCTAAGCCTTCTTGTACTAATTATGGTTAAACATTAAAAATTTTACCTTGTAGGCTTAGTCCTTATTTTTAACAATTACAAGATAAAATACGCTGGAAGGATAACCGAAATAGAACAGGAAATATCTGTAGTTTGGCTCTGAAGGTTGTTTAATACTTCAGAAGCCAAGCCTCTTCTATGACTGAGAATAATCCCTATGCCCTGAACAGAGCTCCCTGCCTCTAAATCTAAACACAGTTTACAAAAGATGTGGTTTCTTTATCACCATGTCACTGTAGTGAAATAGCAGCATAGAGAAAGTGACTCCTCTGAGGTCACCAACAGGACAAAACTGAGACTAGCCCTGCAGTCCTCTGACTCTCCGGCTAATGCCCTATTCAGTCAGCTAGAAGCACTGGGGCAATGCTTGAGTCTTGTGGTAACCAAGGGATCCCTTGTTCCTGATTCAGAAAGATGCTTCCTGTGACATATGAAGGCTATCAGCTATCACCTCCTTCAAAGGTAAGAGGATATGATTAATTCTTAATAAAGCAATACTAAATCCACTGATCCCTGTAGCTGCATTTGAACAAGTCTGGAGTAACAGGGCTGCATTTGTTCTGTACCTGTCAATATTATTGCATCAAAAGCTGATCATGGAAAGGATGTGAGCGTGTTTAAGATATTTTGCCTTCTCTGCTCTGCTGCATATGACAAAGGTAAAAGGTAAGGATCTGCTCTTCTGTGGGGACCAGTCAATGGAGCTACATGAAAACTTTTACCAATTTATGCTGTCTGGGAACCAAAACTTAAGTCTGTTGTAAAGGCACAAACTTCACCCTAAATTTCAAGTGTAACAAGCCAGAGAGATCTCTGTGTTAAAAGGCAGCTGTAAAACCTATGAAGTTTTGTGATGCTGTGATTGACTCATAGCAGTTCAGATGGAGGTGGAAGAATCAGCTCTGTTTTGGAATAGCTTGGGAGGATTCTGAATTTGGATTTGAACATCAAATGAGAATTTTGTGATCATTTTTAAAACAAACAAACTTTTTGTTTGTTTTAACATATGTTTTCAGTTACAAGGGGATCTCAGTTTTGGTTTCTCCTTCTCTCTCTCCCCTCTTCCTCCCCAGAAGATACCAGGGAGCCGATTTGGACTTTGTTCCACTATCAATGAGAACTTCCGTAAACTTCCCAATTGTTCACAAGGAAATATTTTATCAATCCTATACAAGCCTCCTCCTGTTAATCTAGATTATTTCTGCTCACAGTGGTGCTCAGTACCTGGGCTTTGTCAGTTAGATACAATCCAAGGAAAGACAGAGATGTCAGTTTTTTAAATGTACCTTAAGAAGTATCTTGTGCACTGAAAGGTAGCAAAGACATATAAGAACCTGCTAGGGGTCAGTAACTGGCAACTTGTCTTGTGAACTGCTAAAGAAAGAATAATCCTGTATTTCTTTTCATCATACTCTATTTTGAATCTCAAAAGCATCCTACTCTTCAGAGTTTGTGTACAGGCTGATGGAAGTGTGAGAATGGAGCACTGAAGTACCTGGGATTTTTGGAAATTGGGGGCAATTATTGAGGGACAGACAGCCTCCAGTATCCTTCTGAGCTGGTTCATATGTATGGTGAATGCTTCATTATGTGTTCAGAAACAACCTACTGCCTCTTGCTTGGCTGTTATGTTCTTCACTGCACTTTCCAGAAGCAGACTGTTCCTAGATTATCAATTAAACAGCCTCTCTATACTACTAAACATTTCAGTGCAAATGTTTTCATCTTCTGAGAGCTTGTTATCAAGCATTTTGCTTTTATTTTATTTATTTTCTGTTTGAGAGGAAAAGGAAAACAAATGACATTTTGTTCTGGCTTTTTAAAATAAATGTAGGTGTTTTTCCTTTGCAAACTCAGAAATGCTTTACAAAAATGGAAATTTTTTTGTTTTACTTTCCAGCAACATGTACACCTCCTTTTCTCAATAGAAATTATCTTTTGGAGAGCATAATTTAGTTATTCACCAGAATCAGTGGAAAGTACTTCTCCCTCCCTCAGCTGGCTGTGTGTTTAGCTGTTGCCTTCCCAAACCAAAAAGGACTTCACAGAAGATGCTCCGGGATCACTTGGGCTGGAATGTGACACATGGTGTCTATTTTTGGCACAACAATGCTAGGCAACTGAAGACATCTTTCCAGTCTGGTATCATTACTTCAACCTACTCGTTACCTCAGATAAACAGGCTGATTAAACCCTTTTTGCTGAAGCTCCAAACCTTGACTTGATTTAACAGAGAAAAATAGAACCAAATGTAGCTAAATAGAATTTAAATTGCTGGTGTTTTCCACTTGGATGGCTTGCATTTTCACATCATACAGTTGTGTAGTTGCATTAATTGTGTTGTGCTGTGTTCATTATACTTGGTTCATTATACTTGATGACCAATGCCCTCTGTCTTCTTTGCTGCACTTTTTATTTACCTCTCCTTCCTCTAGCTGACAAGTGAAACTCTAAATATATAGGAAGCTGATATCACATTATCTTCTTTTTATATCTGTGTCCCTATGTATTAACATAATTGCTGGAAGTAATTAGCAGGGAGAATTGCCTAAAGAAGAAGATCTTTGTGCACAGAACATGTAAACTCTTGTGGCATATTTTGTGGGGAGGGGTCTCTGCTGTCTATAGCACCTAGTTAAGCTCTAAGAGACATTTGGATGGATGCTTCTCAGCACCCAGACATTTGCACTGTCTTTTTTCTGTTGATGGCTTAGATCTTGATGGATTTGCTTCTTACCAGGGAGAGGTCCTGATGATGCCTCGATCAGAAGGAGAGCAGATGATAAGCAGCTTACTGCCCTTTACATGGACAATTTAGTAAATGCCTGCAGCTGTTACTCAGAAGTTACTGCACTACATTCAGTGAGCTGACAAAGAGAAATGCCACCTGGCTGAGCAAAGGGTTTCGTCCTTACAAATGTTCTTGGAGATTTATAGGCAAAAAACACTGCAAAAGAACTAGCTATTCATAGAAGATAATGAACGGTGTAGAATAATTGACTTTCTGGTGGGAGGGATTTTTGAATCTCTGCGTTTCATACAGGCTTATATAATGCCACATTTCTCCTTATAACCACTTGGAAAAGAATCCAGTACCATTTCAAGAGATTAAAGTAACTTTTCAATAAGGCTTTATTTTGGATAATCCCAACTCAATATATACAAAATAATATGCTACATGCAATGTTTTTTCAACCCATCTTCCACTGACACCAGAACAAATTCTTACTCTTTTTAATCCTATGTGTTCTGAAAGCCCTTTCTAAAGAATCTCATTTTTTATTCCATAATGGCCAAACAGGTGTGACATAAAAGAAAATCAGAGTCACGGAAAGTCTCTAATGGTACTTCACGTTCCTGTAGTTGCACTGAAGGTAGTCAATCACCCTTTTTAAAGGTAAGGATTTTTTCCACTGAAGGAAGCCTATTGTATCAGATATTTCTACTGCTTCACATCCTTTTATTCATTTACAGTGTATGCCTTCAGGTCAAACTCCTCCACTGAAACATAGACTAGTGATGGGAAAATGGGGAGGGTTCAGTCACTTCCAGCCCTGTTTTGATTCTCTGATGCCAATAACAGCTGCCACACATCAGTCTGAGGTGACCCTGTGAAGAGCTGCAAGAGTTTCCATAAGCAGCTGCTGGTCATGCTGTGCACCACCAGAGGCAGAGCCCTGCACCTGTGATGCCTTTTGCTGAGTGACATGAAGACTGGTCTTGGCATTTCCTTCTGCCCTAGCTCTATGCATCTGTGGTTTATAAACATTATTCACAAGGTACCACATGCTCATTTACGTAAGATAAAAGCCTTGAGGGTGGAAGAGAGATATAAAAAGACAAATATTTACCCCTTCTTCAGCTACTTCTTTCCCTAAGACAAACATATGACTTTGTTTCTACAGCTAATCTATAAAATCCCTTTTCTGTACATTTAATTAATTCCTTACACCCACTACCCACTGCTCAGAGGCAGATCCTTCTCCTTACTAACTCCACAAAGCCATTATCCCTTCAGGTTTCTGAAAGCATAAGGACTGCCTGAATCAACATTAAAGCCCCGTAGTTTGAGGGGTGAGGTGCAACGGGCTTATTAATGAGCCACCTTTTCTACTTGCTAGAATTGACAGAGAGAATATCCACTTCCTACTGAATCATCCCTGCAAGACTAGTGCAGAGGATGTGGCTCTTCTCTGTTATATACACAGTTGCTAGAAGCACTTAGAACTAAGTAAGTTGCCAGCAGAGCTCGGCAGGTTGGACTGATGAGGGGAAACTCCTTTTCCTGACTGCCCTTCTGTTTTTCTGCCTCTTAGGAAAGAATAGTCAATACAAGTAGCTGCAGGAGGCAAGGTGATCTTTTATCTGCACACAGGAAAGTTGGAAGGGGTTTCAGCTCCAGCTGACTAGAATGATGAGGAAATGGAAACAGAATGGCTGGGCTGGAAGGGGGGAAGGTCCTGGTAAGTTGTTTTGCATTTCCAAAAAAACAATTTACTTTTTAATCAAATAAAATGGGAATTCAAAAGTTCAGGTTGAACCAGGTATTGCACATGGGCTCTATTTATAAGGATTTCTTTAGGAATAAAGAGGTAGCTTTCAAGATTAAATACAAACTATAGTTTAAACAAATGCTTTGGAAAAATCTGTTTTAAAATACAGAGAACAGAGTGAATCTGGCTCAAATTTGTAAAAGGCTTTCATGTTGCAGAAGGTTTGTCCAAAAATTCCACACAGACCTGTACTAAACTTTGTATTTGCAGACCTATCTTTTGTATTTGCTCCTTGGTCTTGGCAACTGAATTCACAACACCCTTTTGTTAGCAGTCCTCTACCTCTTTCACATTATCGCAGGATAGTTAATGCAATTTTCCCTGACTTTCTTAAGCTAGGAAATTATGTGATGTGTTTAGAAAAAGCCCATGGATCAAGGGGGATCAATGATTTTTTCAGCTGAAAATCTCATTGCTTACATCTGAATTCAAATTAAACTAAGCTCTGGGCATTGGTGGTTTACATCTATTTTCCACTTCTGCTTTGATTCCCCAGGAGCGTACTAACATGCAGGTTGAAAGCTGAGACTGTGTGTTTGTGGGTCTAAAGTTGGGGGAAAGAATGAAGGTAGGCCTGAAAGACCCTTTGAGAGATGGCTATAACCATAGCTTTGGCTGGGGTGCTAAAGATACAGCTTGTGCCATGGTGATAGGTAGCAAATATTAGAAACACGAGAAGCATGCCTATGCATGGAGAGAGCTATATAACAGGATTGGGGTTGTCCTAGTGCCTGTTCTCAGATTTAGGCTTGGGCCTGATAAAAAGCAGCTGGCAAACGATTTGGGCAGGGCTTAAGAATTTATGCTCAAAGACTATGCCTTTAGGCTGTAATTTTCTGTGCAGTGGCTGTTGGGTGACTTGAAGCACTCGGGTCATGACTGAAACTGGCCAGAAACAGGTGTAAACAGACTCAGACTGATCAGAGGGAAGCCTGGCTACATGTTTAACAGTGGAGGCTGGCCAGTTTGTATCTGAGCTTGTTGGATGGGGAGAGAGCACCTGTGTAGACAGCAGACCAGCATTAATGGAAACTGTGCCTGGGTGGAAATTGGCAGTAAAACAGGGCAGGATGCTGGGGCATGATCTTTACTGCAGATTAATTTTTGTGGCCTAGGATTTAGCTAAGGCTCTTGAAGAATAGTATAAAACATCGATGCTTGGTGCTGGGGATGTTTTCTCCTTTGCCTGGAGTCTGGCTGGGAGGCTGGGGGCTGTGCAGTTTGGGGGCAGTGACCCTACTGGGTTGCTTAAGGACAAAAAGTAGGAGGATGGAGGGCTGACTTTAAAGCCTGGGTTTGAACTATCACCTTTCCTCCCAGGGATCATATTCCCACATCCCAGCCCCACTCCCAGAGAGGGAGAAATTAAATCATTTGTCAGATGAAACCATAGAAACCAAGGTCGAATTCACAGCTCACAGCAAATCAAGGGTGTAAGGGAGTTGGGATCAGGTTGCATGTGCTATTCCTAACTTGTCTCTTACTGCTCAGACAGTAAGAGGCACAGGCTCCTCCTTTCATACCCTGTCAGTCTTGGCTACACCAACAGCACCCAAAACCCCTGTACGTTACAAGTGATAGAGACAGGGCAATATGAGGGAGAAGCAGTTCACTGGATTCTTCAGGCAAACTTTTCTCTTCCCAGACTGCAGTGTAGGAGACAGTGATGATCTTGGTCCCTATTCCTTTCCCTTCTCTTTAAGCCATTGCAATTCAGCATTGATTTGTGTAGCTGCAGACACTGATGGGCTTGAAAGCATGAACTATTAGCAGAAGTTGTAATTAAAAGTAAACCCTTTCTCACATGCACTCTCTCTGCCTTGTCAGATCTGTTTGTTGCTGCACTGGAAACAGCAGAAGACTTTGTGAATCTGCTTCTGCTCTTTGCAGAACAGCAAAGGTGGGAGCAGAGAAACCCTTTCACCTACTGCACAAGAAAGGAGTCCCTCCCCCAGCTGCACCAGCATTACTCTGGTGTGCATGGGACATCAGTAAAGGCAGAGCATTCTGACTTTCACCTGTGGCATCTTGAGAAGAATTTGCTGGGAATGTCAACCAGCAGAGCAACAGGAGAGAAACAGTGGACCTAAGGCAGGACCAGGAGCTGTTAAATGGACTCTGGCAAATGCTATGCTCCTTGCCACATGTCAAAGGAGGCTTTGAACAGCTCTGAAGATGTTCTGAAGCTTAATCCTACACCCTGTTCTCCCTTAGAAGCCATAGTGCATAAAGCAAAGGTACAAGGCAATAATCAGTCCCCAGGGGAGCTAAAAGAGCTTTCTCTCAAACCCTAGGCCACAATCCCACAGTTGTGTCCCTCTGCATGAGATAAGGAACATGAAGCAGCATGAGAGGAAATCTACCTCTGGCATTTGGGACCATGAATCCATGGGATGCAGATTTCCCAGCAGGAGGGAAGCTATGGAGTGGTGCAGTGGATGGGGATGTGCCATCATGCAGGGTCCCCATTAGATGGCAACTCTCTCAAAAGTAGCCTGGCAAGGCACCTCTTAGGTCCTGACTTTCAGTCACAGTCCCTGTATTATACAACACAATGCAATGTTTGATCATTAATCAGAGAGAAAGGTCCATGAGAGGTAGGGAGCACTATGGGCATGGGGAAAGGAGGGCTAAATGGTGACCTGGGATTAATTCCTGTCTCATCCCTAAGTGCGTAGTATGATGTGTTACTCTGTGCCTTGGTTCGCCCAGATAGGGATGCTAGATAGGATGGTACTGTCCTTACTTCACAGGGCTGCTGTGTCAGTGAATGAATTTGACATGGTTAGGAAGGAGCCATACTGTACATGGTACACAAGTAGGAATAAAGGCCTCCCTGGACTTTTTACCACTCTCCAGGCATCTACATGTTGGTTTGTCCTCTGGTGCTTTTCCAGAGTAAGCCAGTCAGCTCTCCAAGCAGAGGACCAGAGGCTCAGATTGACTGAGACTAGCCTCAGAAAGTCACAGAAGGAAACATGAGCTGGCCTGACCCAAAGCTTTTGGTGGCTTTGTAAATCTCTATTTCCCTTTAAGATCATGAGCTCTGATAAGATACTGGGTGGACTGGGGAGTTCATCTTGGAAGGATGTGCTCTTTCACTGTTACCTTTTAAATATAATCATTGATAACAATAGTTATTAGTAATATCCTTGATTGAATTAAGCAAGGTCATTGCAAGGGAAAGAACATCTAAATTTTTGTTAGCTAAAGCTGCTGCATGCACAAACAGGCACTCACTCATACTCAATCTGTAGTTCATTGGTTTCAGTTGCCCATAGCAGTGCTTTGGTGGCTAGCCATGGCACTAAGGTATGGAACTGGGTCTTCGGATGCTCCATCAATGTCCATGCAGACAGTACCCACAACCTTCTTTCAAATTTATATGCAGTCTGCAGCCTTTGGAGATGCCTGCTGTATTCCATTTTTTGACCTCTAGCAATGTTGCTTTTATCAGTGGTATCACACCTATGTGATTCTGGGTATCATCTGCCATTCGTTCTCTTATGTGGAGGGCTCGTAGGGTTAGACAGTCACAAAACCATTGCTTGGTCTGTTGTAAATAAACTAGAAAATTAGATGCTAAAAGCAAGGGACTGTTCCTTTGCCAAAGCAGTCTGTGACACATCATCTGTAATATGACTGTCTGATGTCAACATGAGATTGATTATAGAGATAGGTAACTGGTTGATATGGACCTGATGCATGGAAAGCATGGTGGGAGGAAACAGAATCCTTTTCAGACATGGAGTTCTCTTGAAGGTGACAAGGGTGCTATCTTCTGGCTCCTCATGTTATTAAAAGCCTGGGCTGCTTTGTATGTTCTGTATGTTTGCGTGCTTTAAGCTGTTGGAAAAATTAGGCAGGCTCTCAAGAGGCCTGAAGAAAGGCCTCTTTTTCTGACTCTTGTCTAACAGGGACACTGTCACAGGAAACCAAACAGACACAGTCCCTACATGCATTGCAGAGTCTCAGATTTTCTCCTACTCTGTGACTGGATGTTGCTGCATCCTAGCTCTTGCTTGATGCAGAGGCATATGAGGCAAGAGGGAAACCACAGTGCTGCTTGTGTGTGTGGTCTGGCTGCGTGAAGCACAGGGATCATGAGACTCTTAGGCTAAGTGCCTCAGACGTGACAGAAGAGGTATATCTTTAGATGTATCACAGACAGTAAATTATATTTATTCTCTCTGCCAGGGAGGAACAGGATCTGTTCAGGAAGAAAGGGGGAGTACAGATGAGGCTGAATCCAAGGGAAATCATGCCTATGGCTAACAGAATCACCAAAATGTTATCCTTGCTTTTTCTCAGGATGCGAAAATGTATTCAGTGAGACTACTTATCCCCTTAATACGTGATCCATGTAAAACACAGATTCATTCAGGACTGTGGCTTCCTGATGACTCATTTCATGACCTGCTAGGGAAAGCTCCAGTGTTCCCACAGCTTACTGCAGCTTTAATTTGGCACGCTAGGAAAAAATTCCCACTGGGGGCTGAATAGCATGGGTAGCACTGCCAACATGTTACAGCCATACCAGATGTTTCACAGTTCTGCAAAATTGCACTAGCATTTTCTACAGTGGGCTCCGGAAAACTGCTTGCTAGGTCAGAAAAGCATACAATATTTATCAGACAAAAATGAAAGCTAGTATGCAGAATTTGTGTGACGAGCAGCCAAATCTATAAGGAAGTTTTAACTTATATATTTTTTACTTCCCTCCAAGAGATAAAATGTAAATACAACAGGGTACTAGTAATAGATGAAAAACCCAGGAAGTAGATGAGAGGGAGAGCAGAGACTGAGGAAACAAATCTGTCTCTCTTTCTTGTCAATGTCTTATTCACAATGTCAGTCTCGACTTCTGCTGAAGTCTAGTTCTTGTCCTCCATCTCAGCCTGAGAGAAGGCCAAAGCTAAAGAATACACCTGAGGCATATTCAGCAGCAAGTTCAAACATGAGGGTTTAGAAACTGGACAAAATGTTGGGAGATGGTAGGGCATCCCAGGTGTACTTTGGCTTGATGGGGCAGTCAGCAGAGCAGAGCATGATGGGCATTACGGGCAGACGGGACCTTAGGTCCTTGCTCTGTTCCTTGGGCAGTGTAGCTGAGGACTGCCTCTTTTGCAGGCTGCAAAAGCTTCTTTATGCCTGAAACCGAGGTGCTTGGTATTACTTCCTTCTGGAGCTCTGGCTAGCGCTCTCTTTAGAGTACAGGCAGTGTCTAGCCCAGCTGAGACAGTAATTCAAAAAGTCACCCACAGACTGTTGGTGACCAAGAGGCTGAAGTTTCCTTAAGAGATGTCCTGTTTGCTGCCAGTCAGTGTGCTCATGTGAATGGATGAGTTCGAAGAAGATATTTCAGGGGTAATGTGTGTGTGAAAGTGACAGGTTTTTGCAAGAAATGTACTAGATTTCAAGAAAGCATTTTTGAAGAGGTGCCTGCAAATCCTGGGTGGGATTTTCTCATCAAAACCAGAAGAATTGAGTAATCTCGGGGAAGCCTTAGTGTCAGTAATGACATGGAACAAAACCGAGCTGCATTGGCTGGCCTTGAGAAGGACACCAAGGTCAAGTCCTCTCTTTGGTTGGTATATCTGTGCAAGCAGGTAACTGTAGTGGAGAGGTCAGGAAAACAGACTCAGGTTTGCATTTCCATCCCTCCAAGGTCTTCTAGTACTGCCTTTCCAAAATGGGGGCAATAGGCACCTGCAGATGGATGAAGCAGTAAGTTTGAAAGTGTTGATTCCTGGGTCAGGAACTACTGTAGTTACAGCTCCTCGTGAGACCTTTGCATGAGTAGACAGCTTTGGAGTTTATTGCTGGGTCACCAAAACAAGAAAACAGCAGGAGGGTGAAGTTCCATATGCTTCTTAGTTTTCCCTTAGGCTAGCCAGCTGGCTTTGCAAGGGCAAACTTTGAATGTATCAAAAAATCAATACAGCCTAAAAATCCAGACTCACTGTTGATTGTGTCCTTGAAATTCTCCTCTTGACGGGTCTGCTATTTTTGTTTGTAATGAAGGTTGAAGTCACTTTTCTTGGTACCTGTGGACTCTACCAGTTCATTCCAAGGTCCTCCCACCCACTTACCTTCTGCTCACTTTGCAATTACTTTTAAAGGGAATTCTTTAACATTTTGCTGGAAATCATAGGAATCCTTTCTCTGATCCTTTAATCTTTCTCAGATTAAACCATATCTATGATGGGCAAACAATGCAGTCCTACAAGTGGTTGTCTCAATTACAGGATTTGTTTTTGTTAAGATACTGGAGCAAATGTTTATGAATTTTTATAAGTAACATATACCTTTTACAAAAGAGAACCTCAAGCTTTTAAACACGGTAATGAGCCTGCCTGGATTTTCATCTGGTACAATTTACAACTTTTTTTTGATTTACAACTTGTTTTTTGTAGGACTGTAGTAAAGGATTTGAAAACTTCTGCTGTAGACAGGTCCTACATTTCTTATGCCATTTGTATTGTGAATGTAAGAAAAATAAATGAATGTTCATTGATAATTAATAACAGTTGAACAATAACTGAATAACTAATGACTCCAGAACCTTTTTTTTTTTTGTCTGGGTAATATGTGTCCCTTTCCTTCATAGCTGACTGAGAGGATCTAAAACAGTACAGAATTTAGATGGTCAGTTTGAACTTTCTGGGAGTTCATAGTCCATCACAGTGTCTGTTAAAGAAACACTGCGTTGGAAAATAAAGCCTGGCTTTCACGGTGTTTAAAATGTTATCTGTTTTTAAAACATGCGACAAGCTAAAATGGGTATATGTTGTTACACTTTGTATAATGATTTTCTTGTGTGAAACTGTACCTGGTGCACTACAGACCACAGGGGAGGATAGAGCTTGTGCTCTCCTTATGTAGAGAGACTCCACAGATTACGGAAAAACATACTTTAAAAATCAGGCTTCTGCCTTTTAAAAAAAATTCTTCTGATATACCTTCTTCTTTGGACTCAGCAAGCCAATGAGAATAGAAACTAAATCATATTGACTAACCCTCTGGAGAAGACGACCTCACCTTGTTTAGGACCTAGAGGTTACAGAGGACCTAGAGTTATAAGTGGGAGGACAGTACTGAACCTGGTCTGGGCAACTCAAAGCGGTCCCAAAGGTTGTAAATGAATCCTGTGTCCTCAACACCCTTTAACATCTTCCAGTTACTCCAGGACACAGGAGAGATGTCATTCAATTTTCAATAAGAAAAAAAGTCCTATTTTTTCCTTTATGAAGGGACGCACAGACCATCTTTGCAAAAGACCTGTCTCCTGCAGCTGTGCAGAGAACTTTGGCAGCTCACCCCTGCAGAGAACTCTGGGAGTCTCAAACACATGAGGGCTCTGAGCATGTCCTCTGCAGTAGCAACAGCAGCTGCACTGATATATCAGAAATTGAAACCGAAAGCAGAATTGCAATTTCAACCACATAAATCCATCTTTGCATGTTCATCACTGTGTTGGGCTGCAATGGCACATAGCCTTCTGACCAGAGGAGTCAAGTGGATCTGATACTGGAGATTTTACTCTTCAGCATGTTGCATGAACATTAGTTAAAGTGAGAATTTCCCTTGTCATTAAAAACGGAGAAATGGACAGTTGAAGTGCAAGGGTGAGAACTTCTGCTTTGTGTGTTTTTTGGATCTGGTGCAATCCGGTGGGCATATGACTGGCTCTCTCCCTGGTCTCAAAGACTCCAGGATCACCAACAATTTGGGCAAAGGCAGAGGCTTCTGTTTTTAAGAACTAGTATGTTGACCTCTGTAGCTGTCAACTGTAGTCTTCACATATGTGACCTAGTGCAGAACTCTAACCATTCCTGTCTGTAATATAGACCTGAAGTCCTCCATTAGTAGAATAATTTTTATGCCCTTAGCCTTTCTTATGTTTTATCACTAGTACTGCAGGAATTACTTCATGATAAACACTCGGAGTTCGTCTCACATCACGAAAGTCAATGCAAGGTTATTTATTCTCACTGGTCCTCGGGAGTATTTGCAAGTGCTCTGGAGTGCCAGACATTCAGCATGCAATGCTCAAGGGCCCCAGCTTACTTTCTTATTTTCCAGCTCTGTGTTTTCCAGTGCCTCATGCAACATTAACACTTGTTGCCTGACTGTCTGGTTTCTCAGAAGCTGAGTCATGTCTGTTTGGTAAGAAACAGTCTCCAACAGCTGTCAGCCACAGAGATCAAGATATATGCTTGCTGACACACGTCCAAAAAGACACAACACTTTGGCAGGCCTCATCACAGCTCTCTTTTTCAGTCTTGCCACCACTGCTCCTGATTATTATGCGTCTGGACTTTTGTGCATCCAAGGCCAGTGGAGGACTTTTCATACCCTCAATGTTACCACTTCCCAGAGCACAATGTAGTCAGTGTTGTGCTCTTTTCCTCAGCACCAGAAAACAAACCTCTGTACACTCTCAATTACTGGGGATTTGACTCAGAAGTCTCAGTGGGATACCCACAACGAATTTCTGTTCTAGTTGCCCTGAAGATAAAATGGTAGCCTGTGCAGATCAGCATCATAGACTTTCTCCTGGTCTGTGGCTACTGTGATGTGCCAGATGGGTTTTTCTGACTTACTCTGTTTGCTACAGGAAGCAGGACAGAGGCCATGTTGTGGCTGGTCCTAGCAGTGCACCACTCAGGGTGGAGGGGATGGGAGGGGCTGTCCTCCTCGCTGAAGTTTTGTTCCTGGCTGCAGCAGGCTTGTGTTGCATGCCCTCCTGCACAGGCATTTGCCTGCATTGTGATCCCATGGTCAGTAGGCTCCTATTTGGGCAGGCAGAGAAAAACTGAGGGTCATTTAGCAACTGAAGCCCTGCACCCAGTAAGAGTCTGTTGGATGCTGACTAAGGGCTGCCCAGTGATGATGTCCCCTCTGCACTGAGGTCGTTTCAGGTAAGTGTGAGACTGCTGCAAGGGCACACTACCAGGCCTTTGTGCATCATGTGCCTCTGAGTACATGAGGGTGAGATCTGATCCTTGCGTAATAGGAAAGGAGAATTTCATGAGCCAGACCTTTGGGCTAGTGGAGTGATTAAATTCATAGATGTGGCTTGATAAACACTTATGCAGGTAAGCTGTTCCTCTCAACCCTTCTTGGCTATCCTCACTCACTTGATGTATGAACCAGCTCCCAAGGAATGACATTCTCAGCACATCAATATGAAGTGGTCATCCAGAAGTGGGCAGCTCTGTCTCTGTATGTTGTGGAAAGGCTCTGAAATCAGCTACCTAGCAGGAGAAAGGGCTTGTGTGGAGACTCCATGAGAAGCACAAGACGTGAAGAGAAGTATCTGCAGCCAAGGTGCTCCACCTCAACTGCTTAGCTTAAGAGGACCCACATATAGAAAGTGCTAAACAGTGCTGGACCCCAAAATAGAAAACTGCACAACTGGCTAACCTCCCAACTCAGAATCTAGAGGCTGATAAAATCAGACCAACAACCTAGCTAGAACAGCACAGGCAAATCATCTTCTCAAAAGAAGGAAGGAAATCTTCCTGAAGGAAGAAGATTGTTCTCTAGCTCTCTGGTGTTTGCAGACCATCTCTGGCTTTATCCCGCATGAGTAAGTGTTTGCCTCTTGTAGCGCAGACTGCAGGTAGAAGGGGAGCTTCCACCAAGATCATTCTCACCACCAGAAGTACTTCTTGGGACTTGCATGTGTTTTCACTCCCTGGACATATACATCTGGAGGACAAAGACTAGAGCCATGCAGTCTCATCTTTCTGTTGGTGGTCTTAGAGATGGTGAAGCTGAAGGGTCGTGATGACTTGGGGTTGCAGCCACTCAGTTGACCATGGCAGACTCACCTTTTTTTTTAAAAAAGAAGAATCAGGGAGAGGAAGGAGAGAAAGGGGTCCAGAGGCAAAGAAAAGGCAAGGCTTGCAAAGCTAGTGGTGTGAAATACCAAAATAGCCTTGGGAGCAAATCTGTGGTCCTTGCACACCAGCTCCACCTCTGGGAAGCTGTCATTGGTTTCAAAAGAGTCATGCAGCATTTTGCCTTTCCTAGAAGCAATCTGCAGGACGTGGGTTTCTTTGAAGGACTGGATCTCACCCATGAAGTTGTGTAGGCAGCTTGACAGCTTGATAGCTGGGTGTGAGAGAGAGAGAAACTTCATAGTGTTTATAAAAAGTGGAGGCTGATGCAAACATGGCTTGCCACCAACTCTTGTACATAGTCTGTAAACCTAGTAACATTGTTACTAGTACCTACACTAAAGCAGATGAATTCTTCCATTCTCCTTACTTAAAACATTCTATGGGTTTTTTGTGGGTGATTTTGTGGGTAATTTTTGTGGGTAACTGGACGAATAATAAATTTCTCCATTCCTCCAAGTGAGGTGATCCTTGGAAATGGGATTCAAGGTTGTCTCCTCAGACTCAATATCTCAGAGCAATTTTCAAAGACACAAATATTGCGGGACGACACTGGCATGGAAGGGTGCTTCCCATACCCAATGTTAGCCGTGACTCTTTTATATGCACCATGACAGAGGAAAGAGTTTACAATGGGCTGATGTGCAGGATCTCAAATCAATGTAGCTTTGCTGGAGAAATACTGGTTTATGCTGAGTAAGAATAAACTTACTCTGATAAGTACAAAAAGCTATTCAGGAAACAGTCTGCCAAGGAGAAGAGACTGTGCACCCTCTTAGAAAGCTTCTTGGGGATCTTTTGTTCTCCTGAACATTCGAGGCCAAACAAACCACAAACCTACTCATCTAGATGTAACTGTCCACCTACTTCATTACTGAGAGTAGCAAGACTTATTTGTGTTTGTCAAAATATTATCACTAAGGGAAATTTTTTTCTGGGAACTAATTAACCAAGATCACTGCCTAAATTCTAGATGATGCACTTTTCCTCTTTACCTTTTTAAGATGGGCTATTTTTATAGCTGGAACATGTGTATTTGAGGCCAGCATCAGCTGCACTGTGAAGCTAAGACAAGTAATTACAGCGAATTGGTCTAATTTTCCTGGATCAGATCAATTTTTCATGTGAATATTAAAGCATCTTGTTAGAGGTTGTGGCTAGGGAGAATGGGCTGTGCACTGAGTAGTGAGCTGAAAAGAAGAGTTTGCACATGGATATTTCAGTGTGCTTGTGCATTTGTTGGTGCATCCATAGGTACACATTCACTCTCTCTGTGACTCTTCACTGTAATTCTGCTTTCACCCTGGTGTGAGTCCATTGGTTGAAATGGATTTCAGTTCTTGTCAGAGATGGAGAATCAAACCCAGCAAAAATAGTTTTCTTCTTTTCCAAGAATAATTCAGTGGCTAAAAGGATCTGACAGCAGAATTTTTTTTTATATATCATTTTTTTACAATTTGCCATTGCCTGTTTCACTTGTGAAGCTGCAAGGCTTTAGCTACTGCCTAACAGGTTTGGGGCTTAGATCACAATAAATGGGAAAAAATCCATTTCACACAAAGACAAACAATCTTCAATTCCAAAAGAACACACAGCACTTTGTAATCAAATCATCAGCCTGATCTCTCCTGTTAACTTCTGTGGGAATTACTCGGCTCAGGATTGCTGGCCTGGATGTATGAAGGCAGGACAAAACCCTGTTTTACCGATTCACTTGTGGCAACACCTCCAGGCCTCTGCCAAGCTCAAGAGCCCATGGAGTAAACCCACAGCCAGGTGCAGTTGTTGTCCTGAAGTGAAGAAATATCACCTGAGCTGGGAAAGTCTTCTTCAAAGGCACATAATAGCAGAGACATCTCCAGGTTCTCCCAGTAGTACCCCGCTTTCCAGACAATCTTGATTTAGGTACTGTTAACAGAGTGGATGGCAGATTACACCTAAACCCAGTTTCTTACAGTCCTGTGAGCAGCCATAACCTACCTGCCAGATTCCAGCTTCCTTCCAGATGCCTCCCTGACTAAACAACATTATGTCAAGAATGTTTCACATCCAATCTGGAGTTTCCTGAAATGTTAACAGAAAAAAGTAACAGCTATTCTGACTCAAAAAAAGGCTCACCTAAACCTCATGTTTTGCCTCTTAGGGAATGCTTGAGAAATTATTAAGAAAACATGGATTTAGAGGAGGATCTTACTCTTGACATTTCCTCCCAGCACCTAGTCTATTTTGCAGACTAGTGGGCAATGCTGCGCAGGTGATGAATTCTCCCTGCTATCCCAGTGCAGAAGTGTTTGCAAAGCTAGGCATTAGGTAATGGTGGAAACCTAACATTTTAGTCACTCAGCTTATCTTCAGGCAACTCATGTTCTGTGTCTGCATCCAGCTTCCTCAGTCCAGACCCAAGTGTATTCTGACTCCATCTTGGTTTTCAGCCAAAGCGTGCCCGTGGTGTCTACTAGCGCTCTTTGCCCCTCAAAGGATACTACCTTGCTGTGTAGGCAGCAGGAGCCCGAAGCCCCATTGTTTTTCCATTCCTGACAAGCCTCCTTAGTCTGTATAGTTGGGGCATCTGCTTATCTAAGTGCCCCCATAGGAACTGTTACTAGATGAGGTTGCTGAAGATTTTGCCCTGAATGTGCAAGCTATCCTCAGTGCTCCTGATCTGATCCTTATAGTTCCAGAAAAACCTCTCTGCTAGCCACATCTTAGTGATTTCTGCTGCTGAGCCAGAATATCATGATATACAGGAAACACAAAAACTCCATCAAAAGGAGATGTTCTAAAGCCTGTTTTCCCCCCTCCTTTTCTTCACTTATTCCTAACCCCCACACTCCACTCAAGGCTGCTTGTGATAGCATTCACTCACAGCTTCTGCTCCTTTATACTGCCCAGACTTTTCCCAGAGGGATCACAAACATCATGTTTCTCCCAGTGCTACAGCCTGACTCGTTTAGTAGAAATGCTGTAAGCTCTAGCACACCACTGTATATAAACCCTGATTAGTCTGCCCACAGGAGCTGTTCAGTCAACTCTCTTTGTGCCCCCAGACACTAGACAACTTCTGGTTCTTGTGGGCCAATAATACTTACCTCCTATTCCCTCCAGACATCAGAGCCTTGGCTTCTGGTGACAAAAGTGTTTTCTGCAATGACAAAGTTAATTGCCAGCAGCTTTAATAGCATTAATCATGCTATAAACAGTCATTGGTATCCTTGACATTGCACCGAAAGTAATGCAATATGAAAAGAATTGAAATAATGTATTTGACAATTTCTCCCTGCTGCAAAGAAAAAAAAAATATATTTGGTATTGAAAAGCACTTTTCATTTAGGATCTCTCTTGTTCTCTCTGTGTATAGAACTTACATTTGCATACAACTATATACACATTTGGAATCTTGGAACAAGATTCTTTGGAACAAACACTACAGCACACATATAGGAAAGACATTAATAATGTCTTGAAGGTGACAATAAAATCAGCATTATTCTACTAAATATGAGTACACATAACTTCTGTTACTTGTAGAATAATCAGCCTGCTACTTGACTTAATAGAATTATAGCTGTGATGAGAGGAATGGTAAATGAAGTTCAAAATGGATCAGCTTTGTGTCACCAAAATTACACCTGAGTCATGAATCTAGAAAGTAATTTAACACAAAGATCACACATTTAATAACAACAGAAAAAGCCTACTTTTTCAGCGTTTAGCAAAAATTGTGGCGGTGAACAAGACATACATACTGGTACATAATTCCTTGACAAAACCAAGCCTTTAGTTAATGTCTGTGCTAAACAATAGAGTAAAAAGCTTTTCTCAAACCATGCAATTTGTGACAGGCTTGGAGACAGAAAGAGCCATCAACTTTAATCAACCTCTATTGGCACAATCTTGCCCAACAAAAAGCAGTGTCCCCTACAGCTCTTTCTCTGCACAGTCTCTGTATCTGCCAATCTTCTCTTCGCACAGTGACATTAATTTCCGGGTGGTCCATAGTCAGTCTGTGAATAGCACTATGCATGGATTTGTATGTGCTGCTGAACTCTATCCTTTCCATGACAATTCAGAGCTCATCAGAGGACAGCTACTAGACAAGTCACACAAGTCATCACCAGTGGAGTTACAGGATGCCATTTTACAGTTTCTTCATCTTAACTAGAAAGTGTCTGAAAAAAGGCAGAGTCCCTGCTGCAAGGAACAGACCAGATAGTCCAGGCCTTGGCAGGTGGGAGAAGAGGGCTTTCTCCACACTCACATAACCGTAATTTCTCCTCCTGCTTCTGTGTAGGGCCTGCTGTCAACACAATCCATCAGGCAGGCTTTCATGCTGCCACCTGCATGCTGCGGTTGACATGCCCGTGCATTGTGAAACACCAGAATGAGCTGCTGACATGCAGAGATTGAATGCAAGCTCTGCCAAATGAAAGATGGATGTCCAAAGCTACTAGGTCTGAGGCTGGAGAAAAGCATTAGGCCCAGTATAGGTCTCTGATGACTGCAGAGAGACAGTGAGCTGTTTTCAAATATGTGCTGTATGTGCAAGCACACACAGAGCTAAAACGTGGGGAAGGGGGTGACAGCTTACTGGTATCCATTTGTCATGCTCACATCACTGGCTCCTCCAGAGCATTTGCAGGCTCAAAGGATGTGATAGCATCAATCAGAGGAGGCATCAGCACAATCCAGAGTTTCATGCTGGCCCAGGGATGTGTCTGCCAGAATCAGTTCCTGAGAAAGCATAGTCTCAGATGTCATGAATGAGGGCAGTTACAGAGGAGATGACACTGACTTTTGCTAGAAGCATAGTTAAAAGGACCTTTCACTCTCATTCTGCTGAAGGAGGCTTGCTGATATTCCTTACAAGGATGTGTGGTATCACAGCTGACCCAGCCAAAATATCCATTCAGGATCATGGCAGCACCTGAATGTCTCTAGCTTTTGGGATATTGACAGAAGGGACAGACTTTGCTGCGGAGAAGACATTGGATCTACAAGTGCATCACCAGCCTCCTCCTCCTGAGCTGGGAGAGAACTATCTTCATTCTAGAACTGGGAAAAAGGCTTCTCTTACCTCCCTGACCACATTTCAGTCTGCTGGCACTCTGAAACCCACGTATGCCCGCGGCTTGCATATCCTGATCCTGTCTCATCAGCTTGCAGTCCATTTGGCCATGTTCTTTTCACGTCTATTCTTCACTGAGGTCCATCTGGGGAGTGGCTGACACCAACGCTTAGTCGGACAGCTATTTGTAAACAGTGAGATGAAATGAAAAAAAAGCTCCAGCTTAAAAACATCTCTCCTTCCCTGTTGTGAAGTTCCTCCTTTGACTTTTGATTATTTGATTGCCTCTTCTTTGTGAGGAGGAAGAGACGTACAGCTCAATGGAGACAGACAGGCAGGCAAACAATAACATTCTTACTAAAAATCAGAGGTGTCTTGATAGTGAAGTGTTTGGTACTCAGAAGAAGTAATATCCTGAACTACATAAAATACATATGCAACAATCATTCACTGTACACAAATCAATGTGGAACAAACAGACATTTATGAATTATATTCTTGCCGATCTTGTTCAAGTATGCTGAGCTAATCTTGTTCAAGTATGCTGACAGGAGCCATTCCAGTCTTCCACTCTCCTCTCTCTGTCTTTCATGAACACTTGGATCTTGGTGGGAAAGTTTGGTGTTGGATTCTCCATACAGGATGTGTCCTGCCCCCATACATAACCATGGGAGTGTTGTAAGCATATCAAGCTGACCACTCTGAAGTGCTACCTGTGAGCCCAGCTGTACTGCCTCAGTTTCTGTATTGTCTCCAGGACTCTGGGCTGTTGCTGTTGGGGCTACTCAGAGTGCCTGAAAATAGTTGCCCAAGTGTAACACAGTTCCTATGTTTTCTGTTATTTCTAAATGGATATCAAAAAGGGCATCAGCAGAAGCAGCAGTCTACTGATTTTTTCACATTCTTCCTGATAACCTATTCTCCACAGTGGGTAGACATTAGGGAGAACATTTTCAATAAGTTTCTTAATACAACATAAATGTTTCAGCACATATGCAGAGAAAGAACGGAGTTTCCACAGTATATAATGTATCTTTTGACTATGGAAGCATACAGAAATTGTTCACGTTGGACAAAATTTCCTGGAGTGAAGTGAAATGGTTTATGATGGTCATTTCTGAGTATCTGACTGTAGAAACCAGCTGTCACCACTTAAGTGGTTTTGACATTAGTCAAACTTAAGAGGACAATGCAAAGCCATCTGGCTTACTTGAGTACAGTCTACTAATAATGAGGGAAAATGCCTAGGCAAGAAGAGGGACACTTTTGAGATCTTTTCTACTAATTAAAACTTTTTGTTTATTTTTTCCTTTGGTAGGACAGCAGAGAAATGATCATCAGGATAAGAACACAACAAGGAGCTAGAGGCAGTAGACACCTCATTATCAAGAGGATTATTTGGGCCAGCTAGCCTGTTGATGTCGATGGATTTGTACTGTTGATAGCAGCTGAGTTCCTTATTCAATATCCTGCTAAAAGTTCTCAGGTTCCCAAGCAGGAATGGTTAAGCATGTCTTACTTCAGGTGGCACAGCTGTGCTATCTAGTGTAAGGAGATATTTAATGCAGCTTATATTAGCCAGGCCTTTATGTTTAACAGAAAAATGTTTTTATTTCTAGTGTTTTGTTTGAAACCAGATACTTGAAAATCCTCAGGGTCCTACTAGGTCTCGAGGAGAAAAATTGCTATATCTAAACAAACACTTCTCTGAGAGCATGTATTTTGGTCAAAACATGGCTGTTCTTCATGTAGATTTTTAATAGTAGCCATTTTAGAAAATGTTTTTGCTCTTTTGCTCATTATTACCGACCTAGTTTCTCTAGTGCACTTCCCCAGTCCCGTAGAGGACATTAAGGCCTGCTCTGGGGACTCTGGGAAACATGGCTGCTGATTCCAGCTTGCCCTGGACTTAACTTCTTAGGTGGTTCACTGTAGACAGTGCCTAGGTTTGTCCTGCTTTTCTTCTTCCTGAGCTGCTGTGATGATGCATTAGGGCACTAGACCCAGAGGGTCTGCTTCTGCCACTTCTTGTGTGGACTAGTTATTCCTCTGCCAAAAGAAAGAAGAGCAKGTTTGGCGTGAGTTAGATCATTACCCACAGTAGCAGTTTAAGTACTTATATCTTCCTGTATTTATGTGTAGTATGAGAAAATGCAGCAGTGACATATTTTCACCCAACATTGGTCTGCAGGGGTAGGACTGAGCACTAGAAAAATATAATGCAAGCAGAAAGAACCTCTGCTGCTCATACACATCACTGCAGGCAGCTGGCATATGGTGTAGGGTGCTGATGGCACGTTCAAAGTGCAAAAAAAAAATTTAGCTCTACCAGTACAAGTGGAGAGAGAGAGTCTGTCCAGGCCCTCATATCCCTCAGTACAGCAACTGCTGTTTTGACAATTCCTTTTCCACCCACTAATTCTGCTCAAATTCAGATACAAATGCTCTTTCTACAGCTCTGGGTGTAATTTTGGGTAGAACAGCACTGCTCTTGTACTGTGATGGGAGATAAATAAATCAATGGTTGATACCCAGCCAGCCTGGACTCATCTTTTCTGTATCCTGACTGTCCTGGTTCCGGCTGGGACAGAGTTAACTTTCTTCCCAGTAGCTGGGGGGTGTGTGCTGTGTTTTGGGTTTGGTATAATAGGAGCGTTGATGGCCCATTGATGTTTTGGGTG
>JAYKAV010003206.1:0-13282 GCA_035582835.1 Phoebastria nigripes | reverse complement strand
AGCAAAGTGCAACAATGATAAAACCAGACGAGCGCAGCGATAATGGAACCAGAACTGGCTTCAGGATGCAACAATCCAACCCCACACACCATCTCTCCTGCCCTGAAACACTGCTATGACAGATGGAGCCCAAAAGTCATGGACTAAATGAACTCAATGGACATTTTAGAGGGATGGCCCATAGACTAAGGGAATGACATCTGTGTATATATCGATGGGCAGGAAAAATGATGAAGACTCATTGGAATGTATTGGAAAATGTGAGACCTGGGCATGACATAGGTGGTATAGAATAAGGGGTGGATACTGTCCTGGTTCTGGCTGGGACAGAGTTAACTTTCTTCACAGTAGCTGGCGGGGTGTGCTGTGTTTTTGGTTTGGTACGACAGGAACGCTGATAGCCTATTGATGTTTTGGTAGTTGCCGAGTAGCACTTGCACGGGGGACTTTTCGGTTTCCCATGCTCTGCCAGGTGCACAGGAAGCTGGCAGGTGGAGCATAGCCAGGACAGCTGACCCAGCTGGCCAATGGGGTATTCCATACCATGTGACATCATGCTCAATATATAATTACGAGGCATGATCCGGTAAGGGGGGCTCTCGTGTCTCATGGCAGCCTGGGCATTGGTTGGCATGTGGTGAGCAGCTGCATTGTGCATCGTCTGCTTTGTATATTCTATTATTGTTGTTGGTATCATTGTTATTATTACCGTTCTACTTTGTTTTATTTCAATTATTAAGCTGTTTTTATCTCAACCTACGAGTTTTTCTACTTGTGCCCTCCCTATTCTCTCCCCCATCCTACCGGAGGTGGGGGGTTGAGTGAGCAGCTGCGTGGTGTTTAGTTGCTGGCTAGAGTTAAACCATGACACCTGGGCATCCAAAGCTGCTGTGACTTTCTCTTTTGCTATGGGACAGGTTAAGAAGCCCAAGCAAGCACTGGACAGGAAGCCATGAGCAGGAATCACAAGTACTCACAAGTACCAATTCCTTACCAGAAAGCTCTCCTTCTCTGGGAAGAGAGTTGCCTCTAACACAGAGGAGAGCACAACAAAGCCTGGAGATTATGTCCCCCAACCAGGAAAAGGATCAAGGATGGGTTTAAGCAGGGCTGGGCATGCCTGGATCCATTAGAGGACAACAAGAACACTGTAGTCTGTAGATGTTCCCCTGGCAATCCCAAGGACAGCCTAACTGTGTGTGTAACTAAGCCAGGACAGGGCATGGCAGGAATTTCTGCCCTCACACATGGGACACAGCTGTCAGTGGAGGCACAGCTGTCAGGAGGTCTGAGATGGGAAAATACCAGTTGCTTGACAGAAAGGACACAAAAGAGCAAACACACTCTACCTGGACAGGTGCAGAAGGTTTAGAAAAGGAGTAACCTCACCGAGGTGACTAACGGGCTTCCATTGACTCTAAGGGTCTTGGTTTCGTGTGTTGTGTCAGCTGAGCCCTTTATACAGGCACAGAGCAAAGCACCTCTAGGCTTCCTCTGGAAAAGAAACATGCCCTCTGAAGCTCCTGTGCATCTCCATTTGTGTGCACCAACAGCACTCAACTAGCAGACAAAGTGCATGGGCCTAAAGAAGCAGTTCCCATGACTTCTGCTTACCTGTGAAAGGAGGAGATAGTTGTCTTCAATCTGCACAGAAAAGTCTCGTAAGCCTTTGTTTACATAATGTAGAATCAATTATTAAAGCAGGTAGTACAAATTATATTGGAAGCATACCTTTGCCAACTGGGGCTCGTGAGCTACAGTCCCAAGGGCTGAAAATGCATATTCAATAAAAAGATATTGCTATTAAATATTAGTTCCTCCCTGTAACATAACATCTGATTGCTCATATGTTTCATTTCCTACAGTCAACCTAAGATGACTTCATTCCAGAAGTTGTTTTCTCTGCTGCCACTTCTTTTCCAGAAAATCTTTCCCATTCCCAAAAAGCTGGATGCATGTTGCAGGAGTTTCTTCTTGGGGCACTGTTTCTTCCCAGTTCCAGATTCACATGGTCTGGCATTTCACCAGGACCCCACTTCCCACATACCAAGCCCCAGACCCCTCCTGCACCAGGAAGGTAAAGATTGTCTTGTGGAGATGTGCGAGATAGATCCTGAGTTCATGTTCAGCTTTCAAGCACCCTAAACTCACCTTCACACCTCGCATCGTGAAACCTATGAAAGACCCCTCCTTGCAACTGCTGATGTCAGCTTGAGACCTGAGTGTGGAGATCCTCTTCTCCCTGAGTGCCTCACAGGGTGAGAAGACAAGAGAAACATTCTGTCAGCTTTTGGGGAAGAGCTGAATGAAAAGGACTAAAGGACAAGCGTGAGCAGACCTAATCTCCAGTCTTCAGGTTTGACAAAAAACAGATGTGTCACAGAGTCAGAGGAACTACCTAAGTCATGATTGCATTGAAAGAAATATGGGCATCCAGCTCTGTCCAGATGTCCCCAGAGAGAAAGGTCACCTTGGTCTTATGTTGTTGACAGCTATTTTGCAGGATACCTAGAAGAAAGAGGGAGAATGGTTTTCACTGGAGAATTCTCTTTTACTGCTAGAAGCATGTGTGAGTTCTCTACATCACTGTAGTCCAGCTGAGGAGCTGCATTCTCTAAAAGGGATGTTATTGGGACCTTGCAGAGAAAAGCAAGTGGGAGGATCAGCTGGCAGGTGTGGCTACTGGCTACCAGCAGCTAGCAGGAATGGTTAACATAAGCAGTAGCTCTGCTCTTCAGGGTGAACCAAACCTCAGGTGATGCCTCTCAGGCCAGCAGCCTAACTGGTGAGAGCTGGTAGAGTTCTACCACTTGACATCTTACCAGGCCAACAGTTTATGAGTGGGATATTGATGAAGGAGGCTGCATGGGAGCAGTGTCCTTGCCTTGACTTAAGCCAGCAAGCTGCTCAAGCACTTTGCCAGGGGCACTGCAATTCAGTCTGTTGAACTGGCTACAGTCCCTGGCTCTAAGACAAATTTCCAGGATGACCTTGACAAGTCATTTAATTTCTGCATGCCTCATGGTTCAAATATTGCTTACTTGAGCTTGGATTGTAAAGTCTTTGCTATACCATTTCTAGGCCTGGGACAGTCTTTGCTGGGACAGTAATAATATAACTCATATCTCAGCCTGGCCAAGACCTCTGAGCTTGAATGTTGCAACCTGCTAGTTGTAGGATATGTCTAAACTGCCTGCACTTTGCAGCATGTCTCAGAGCCCTGATTTCCTGATTGTCCAAAGCATGAGCACCGCTGCTTCCTTCCGTGGCATACCTCTTTGGACTGCCTGGATCTCCAGTTTAAACATTACATAAATGAGTTCTGCAATTTTGTCTGGGTGAAACTGGTAAAGTTCCAAAAAGCAACTGAAAGGCACATTTGCTGTACTGAACACAGGAGAACTCAGCTCCTATTTTCAGCAAAAATTGTCATATTTCACCATTTACTTAAGCATAAGCATGCAAGTCAATATCAGTTCTGGCACTGTGACCTGGAATTAATAGTGCGCACCTTAAGCACCTTATTGTCCTTGTAACCACCTGCCCACTGGGAGGTGTACCACTCAGGCTACTGCACAAAAGAAAAAAAGAAAACTCACCTGCCTCTGTACAACAGAGCATGCCTCACATGTAATGATTCTAACATCTACCTGTGGTGTTAGGAAGCCAACTAAGTATAACTGGAGACGGAAAAATCTGTTAGACTGTGGAAGTCATGCAGAATAGGTATGCTTTATTGCTGAAATCATACAGCTTTTATCATCTTGTAGTTATGTAGTAAATACATGCAGCTTTTTGTTCTCTCAAGTCAGAAAGGAAAAAAGTTAAAATCACACTTAAGAATCAGGCTGTGACTTGAGAAACAGGTCTGGTTTTATCTGCATTTACATGTGCCTTGTACATGCAAGAAAAACATAAAAAACTTTGATTGTGACATATTCTAGTTCAGAACATCTTTTCTGACTTTCAACATGGATTTCTAAAAAGCGGGGGGATGGGGACGGACAAAAAGGGGAGCAGTCAGATTTAGGGATACTATCTTTGGTTTTGGAGAAGTAAATACCGAGGCTTGTTTGGTTATCCCTGAGGAAATTTGCATCTACACAATAAATACTGAATAGAAACTGTTGTGAGAACTGGCACAGTCAAAAGTAGGAAATTAACCACAAGGAGTATGCGTACCAACAGTCTGGCAGAGGAAATATTTTCTTTCGGGGAGTGTTTTCAGGAACATAATGGAGACAGTGTCATGGATATACACAGATATCAGGAGGGATATTGATACAGGTAAGGCCAATTTTGTCTGACAGAAGTATTAGAAAGAAGTGTTGAAATGCTGAAAAGAAGTGTCGTGGTTTAACCCTGGCAGCACCTAAACACCACGCAGCCGCTCGCTCACCCCCCCGCTCCGGTGGGATGGGGGAGAGAATCGGGAGGGCACAAGCAGGAAAACTCACGGGTTGAGATAAAAACAGTTTAATAATTGAAATAAAACAAAGTAGAACAGTAATAGTAACAGTGATAACAACAACAACAACAACAATATACAAAGCAGGCGATGCACAATGCAATTGCTCACCACCCGCCGAACCGAACGAGAGCCCATCCCCCGGGACCCAGACACACCCCCCACCCCCCCCTTAGTTTTTATACTGAGCATGACGTCGCATGGTATGGAATACCCCATTGGCCAGCTGGGTCAAACACCCCGGCTATGCTCCCCCCGCCAGCTTCCCATGCACCTGGCAGGGCATGGGAGGCTGAAAAGTGCCTGGTGCAAGCACCACCCACCAACACCCAAAACATCAATGGGCCATCAACGCTCCAATTATACCAAACCCAAAACACAGCACCCCTCCCCAGCTACTGGGAAGAAAGTTAACTCTGTCCCAGCTGGAACCAGGACAAAAAGGCAAGTTTCCTAGGTGCCTTGGAAATCCACACAAATTCTGTTAGTCTTGGGCCCTTAATTCCCCATTTGTGATCCCAGTATGAGCATGTAAATGAGCAGAAGCTAGTATGCCTCTGCTTTGCCAAAGATCAGAGTTTGAATCCTGCCCAACTGTCCAACCTTACCTCTCCAGCCATTCTTTTCTTCACTTGTTGTTTCTTTATTCTTCAGACACGCATGGAAGGGTCACAGAATATGAAAACTGCTCCACAGCTCAGAAAAAAACACAGGCACTAGACAGACAGATGGGCCTAAGCTGCAAAAGCATGGCCTAGAGCTAAGCTCCCGTTATGTTTGGCTCTGTTTGTTCTGAGGGCTGAAAAAGCCCTTCTTGCTGACCAGCCTTTCCTACAATTCCTTCTCCAGGTCTACCAATGTGAAAAGGTTAGATTTTTTATTTCTTAATTTTTTTAGGCATCTGATTCTTATTCACATCAATTTCCATGCTATATCTCCACAAGCATATGTAGTTTTCTAGAGGTTTCTGCATTTTATCCTTCATAAAATTCCATATTGTCAAATTGACCTTTCCATCACCATAACAAGCACACTGGTATGCATAGAATTAAGCAGAACTAATGACACTGTGATATACTCTGCAGTACAGTTAAACAGGACAAAGCTGTTGCCAGAAGGTTTGGCCTTGGAAACAGAATGCAGCTAGAGAAGGGAAATAGGAAAGTATGTTGATCAGAAAAGATGGTCTCACTGCACAGCAGTATAAATATAGTGCACAGCACTATAAATATAAGTGAGACCCCCACCTGAGCCACAGCCCCATGGCTTAAAATTTCTTTTTGAGTGCCTGCACTCCCATGTTGAAAGGCAGTTTCTGAACAGCAGGACTTAGAGACTTGTCCAGCTCCGTGCCAAGATGTGGACAGGTACAACCCTGCTCAGCCCTCCCTCAATTCCATGGGGCAAAATGAGGCCACAGCATTCTCTAGCAAGATTCTTGACATAGTCAATGCTGGGCAAGACCACAAGTGCCAGCCCCTGCATTTGAGATTTCACCCAAAGGACTTTCTGATAGTGAAACTCTTGAGAATTCAATACTCATGGTACAATCCAGTTATCACTTTCATGAAGGGAGACAGGGGTCTCTGGGTGGGTGATGAGCCAAGGACACAGTTGTCCGAAGTTAATAAGAGAGGGCCTGAGATATTTTCACTCCCTTGTCCCATGGGACAGAGGACTCTGACACATTGATACAGAGACACTCCATACATTATAAGATAAAAAACAAAGCTCTTCCTTTCAAAAGCGGGACTCTTTATTGCCACCTCACATTGTCCAACTGAAGGATTGACTGCTCAGACGTCAGGATATCTGAAGATGTGACTAACATCTCACCCTCTCTGCCAATGAGAGGAGAAAAACTCCCTGATTGCTACGCTGTTGAAACTGGTACTGTGCCTCTCAGAGGGGTTTGATTAATTCAAATGTATTTCAGGGCCCCATTTAAAGAACATTGTTTCAAAATAACAATGAGATTATTGGAAAACTGGAGGCTCAGAGAAAATGTTTGTGGACATCCAAATTCCAGGGCTCAGAGAAGTAGGTAAAGTGGTTTTGAGCCATATGAGTTCTAAATTAGCCTTGAGTAAAAATTCATCCTGGTCGTAATTTAAGATCACTATAGCAACACAATCACACTTGCCAAGTATGTGACATTATAAAATTACAGCAGACTTTGCCAGAAAAAAATTTGTTTTCTTACCATTTTTTTTAAATAGTTTTAAATCTGTATTATGAAAGTGGCAGCAGTTGTTCAGCATCAAGATCTGATTTTGTTCTGTGGTTAAGGAAAAGCCATGAGAGTCATATGCTAGTTAAATTCTCAGCAGGTACCTCCTGGAATATGGAACCACCGTGTTTTCTAAGGGATCCAAGAATATTTACATGGCAGAAACAGATGATACAGTAAGATCAAGATGAAAGGAATGATGCAAGGAGACTGCGTTGAGTCAACGGTGCAGTGGGAGGGAAGACTGAGAAGTAAGGTGTGCTAAGGCAAATCCTTCCCCACAGACTTTCAGCCATCTGTGTTCAAGGGGAAGATGCACATTTTGCACAAGAGCAGAAATGACACCTTTGTTTTGGATTCTGCACAGTTCATCTGGATACAGAGCTGAAAGGCCAGACAGAGTAGCAACCTTGCATTATGCCCTGTGATGTGCACCACCCAATACCTCAGCTACAAATGAAGCTTCTCAGCTCATTTCTTCCCTATGCTTTAAACACAGATAAGTTCCTGGAGAAAGGATTGCAAACAGTTCAGCCACGCTCTTAGTTCTCTTGACAGCAGCAAAGCTCCATGGGCCTCAGGGGGAGCACTGCTGGGAAGATCCCATGCACAGAATGCAGTGCTGACAGCATGTTAAATGCAGCACCCTTATTGGAGCTGGCACACTCAGCTTCCTTGCACAGGAGTTCTACTGGCTTTACATAACAACTTTGCTGCAGCCTTGCAGGCATCTATATCCACTAAACACATCTACCTGGGCTAGTGCCAAATGCAAAGATAACCTTGAACCGGTGCCAGACTTGAGAAATTCCTGCAGACTCATCTATGCCTGCAATCAGGATTTCAGGGTGTACAGGCACATACTTGTATTTACAGAAGCTTTGGGGAGCTCTGAAGCTGGGATGTTCAAATGAAAAGGGGAGGTCCCAATTTTCTTGTACTCCTCTAAGGAAAGTTCATTCCCTGCCAGCCACAGAATAGGGGATAAAACAGCCAGATGATTTCATACACTGCACCTTCCATCACACTTTTTCTGTCACACAAGTGACATGGTGTGCACAACAGTCTTGGGCAGCTCTTAGACCAGCCTTCTCATCTTGTAGAATGAGAAGGGGCTGGGATGGAAACCTACCAGTCCTGAAGGCTGGATGAGGCACAGATAAATGTTTGCAATGTCACTTGCTCCAGTAGGGGAGCAAGTGGCTCTAGAGGGAAATGACTCAGGGAAGTTGCAGGCAAGCTGTTCTGGGCAGAGGGCTGGAAGATGAGCCTCGACAGCATGCTTTCAGCATCACTGCAAGGAAAGGGAGAAAGAAAGAGAAAGTGCCTCCCCCTCCCACCCCACTGATGGCTTGCAGCAACAGACATACCTGCATTTAACAGAAGACAAGGAGATCTATCTTACTCTCAATGGGACTTCTTAGTGAGGGGGAGCTGGTGCCATTTGTAGATGCCCCTTCGCTACACAACTAATGCAGCAGCTGGTAATTTGTGGCTGTCAATACCGTTCACAAGTGCAGCAGTGTTCAGCTGCTCCATCAGTGCTTCCTTTCCCACCCAAAAAGTAACAATCCACCTGCAACCTGTATGGAATTGCCCTGTAGCCAGCCTGAATACCACCGCCTGGGTCCAACCATCCTGCAAGTGTCTGATGATATTTAAATGATATTGGTTGGCTCCATTTTTTATCTCGAAGGCCTTTGATTAAGCAGTGAACTTAATTACTCTCAAAATCAAGGCACTTGAAGGTGTACATAGTCAGTCTTCCTTCATACTCCTTTTTCCTGAGTATACTCACTGGAATTTGTCTCTTAACACCAGCATTAAAAGTGTGAGTTTACTGTGGGCCTGCTACACAGGTGCATAGTGTTGCAGAGTGTATCTGCACCTCTGTAGTGACAGGAGACACTGATTCAGCATCCATCATTGCCCTGATTTCTCTCTCCCATGCTGAAAGAGCTCTTCCACTTCCCTAAACACTCACAGCTTAGGGAATCCCTTGGGATCCCTTGGGACCAGGTGGGATCATCCCTTGGGAACCTCTGTTTTGCTGCTGTTCTCTTCCATGTTTTTGTAAGGGTTAATGGGTAGAAACAAGGAGGAAAGTAGAGATTTCTTATTAAGATTTTCCCAGGACTGATAATTATGTTAATAACTTCCCTTGTCATGTGACAGTCTGATCTTTCCCTAGACTGACACCTTTACACCACAGATCTCTATCTGAAAGTCTTCCACCGTCAGCATCTTCCTCACAGCCTCACTTGGAGACAGCTGGTCTGCAGCACTGAGCTGCAGGGAGACAGAAAGCAACATTTGCTTTGAAAAGCTTCCACCCATTCCACCAACAGCCAGCTGCTCACCTTTCAGCTTGCCTTGCTGCAGGTAGGATCCCGGCAAGCAGCAGGGACTAGATGCTCTCCACCATGGCTGGCATTCATCTGTCCTGAAGAACAGCATGCCATCAACACCATCCATACAGCCTCACACACTCCTACTTCTTCTCTGTCAGTGTCATGGTTTAACCCTGGCAGCACCTAAACACCACGCAGCCGCTCGCTCATCCCCCCCTGCTCCGGTGGGATGGGGGAGAGAATCGGGAGGGCTCAAGCAGGAAAACTCACGGGTTGAGATAAAAACAGTTTAATAATTGAAATAAAACAAAGTAGAACAGTAATAGTCAGTGATAACAACAACAACAACAATATACAAAGCAGGCGATGCACGATGCAATTGCTCACCACCCGCTGAACCTAACGAGAGCCCAGGACCCAGCCCCCCCCCCCCGCCCCCTTAGTTTTTATACTGAGCATGACGTCGCATGGTATGGAATACCCCATTGGCCAGCTGGGTCAAACATCCCGGCTATACTCTCCCCGCCACCTTCCCATGCACCTGGCAGGGCATGGGAGGCCGAAAAGTGCCTGGTGCAAGCACCACCCAGCACCACCCAAAACATCAATGGGCCATCAACGCTCCAATTACACCAAACCCAAAACACAGCACACACCCCCAACTACTGGGAAGAAAGTTAACTCTGTCCCAGCCGGAACCAGGACAATTGTCTGAGGAAATATTGTGGTATTTTTCATGTAAAGGCCATGTAGGAAGTGTATAGGGAAGTGTATTAGAATTTTGATTTTTCAAAAAATATTTTTTCTGGAAAAAGCATCTTTCAAAGAAAAGAAAATAATTTATAGATATGAAAAGTATTTTTTACAAAGAGAGTATGACAACTTTTGTTTGTTTTCTATACAAAACAGTAATGATATAAAAAGTTTTTTCTGGTTGTTGAATTTTCGACAAGCACAGTAACACAGTTGAATGCTAGTAAAATACATTTCATCATTTTATAAAATTTTGCGTCCTAAAAGCATGTCCACTATAACTATCTCAGGCAAACATCCATAGTAGCAAAGGAGGCTAAGCAATGAATCTCCATTTATTACTCTGTTTTCAGTCCTTTCTTGTTTGCTTGCGTCAGGGCATTTGTATGTGGGTCATGTGTGTCCATGTGCTCCTCAGACCCAACAAGTCTTGCAGTTATTTGTAGACCACCTTCTGTTGACCTACCCTCCATAGGTCACAGACATTCTGATCCTGATTATTAGAAGCACAGGCACATTACCAAGCAGCAAGTTACTTACCTGAGAAAGCTGAATCACCTAATAGGCTATTGCATCTTCCTGCTCCAAGACTTACAGAAAGCACCTGAGTTCAAATGGGAATAAATGCCTTGCTAAAGGCAAAGCTCAGGAATGGGGACAAAAACACATCTTGTTGTTCCATCAGAGTTTGCAGAGTGGCCAGTTTGTTTCTTCCTGCTTTCTTTTTATTAATTACTTTTGATATAGCATAAAATTTAAGGAAATCATTACGATTCACAGGAAGCTGCCAGGTCCAGGCCCTGCCAATATTTGAAGAGAGATTGTTGAGGTAAGATTGCACTCATTCCAGCAGAGCTGGGATTCATCTCTCTTTTTCCCCCCTCTCAATAGGTTTTTTACAGTGAGCATTCAGTGATCCTGATTCATCCACTCCAGAAGCCCTGGGTGGCCCTTAGGAGGCTGTCACATTTCAAAGATAAACTGCTGCTTGATGATAAATAACAGTGTGACACAGGGAACAGGAGACATGCTCATAGCAACAACCTCCTCTTTACCTTCATCGCCAGTGCACCATGCGCTAGGACATGAGGCAAAGGAGCCATGGAATTGGCTTACTACAGACCTGCTCATTATATTCCCTTCAGTCCCTATGACAATCATGTTTGTAATACACCAGTGGGATACGCACTAGGAAAAGATCCCACTGTCTTTCTCCTAACACTGCCAGCCCACAGCCACCACCTGCAATTAACACTAAAGGTGCTCTTTTACTTTCTGTCTGAATTTAGTTCTGCAGAAATGGTTTTTAGATATCCTTGACTTGCCAGACATCAGTCTGTTCCTATGCACTACTGCATTACCTCTTTTTCCAAACTTCTTTTTGACTCCTTTCTTACCTCTGTGCATTCAACAGTAGTACTGAGAACGGAACAGACTTCCACGCAGAGACCTTAACTTCATCTCCAAACATTGTCAACCAGACTGCTTACTAAAATCTAGCCACTGCTCCAGACTTAGCTGACTTTAAGCGGTTTTTCCAAAGACAGCATAGAAATCCTGGCTTTCCCTTGTTTAAGAGCCCTGCCTGACTAGCCCTGAATTCCAAGGCTGAACTTTCAAAAAAAATTAAAAAGACATTTTCAGGAAAGTGAACAACCAAAGCCTCTGAGAATTTGTCCAGCTTGGGGTTTCAGCAGGGAACTCCTTCTCTGTTGATAGAGATGTTTCTAACTGTCCTCTGTCTCCTCCTTTCATCTCAGACTGACAAGAGGATAAGTAGTGGTCAAATCCCTGCCCCACTCTGAAATGGTGAGTAAGACCAGCCACAGCTGCTGGATGCTCTCAAAGAAGGGACAGTGCTTGACCTGCATTATACAAGGCAGCTTCTTCTACCAAGCAGGAGACTCAATGGAAGCTGCCTGTGGAAGCAAGTGTTCTCCCCTGGGCATATCTCTCACTTTGAGAAGGGCAACAAGTTCCTCAGGGTTTTTTGAATTTCAAGGGGTGGTGTTTTTGTCATCTGAGACAAAGAGCTACTCTTTCAGGTCCTCCTAGTCTGGTCTATTCTCTCTCATGGGACCCAAATACCTGCTGGGCCCACCATGCCACGGCAGGTTAGTGGCATTATCTTACCTACATGTGACTTACCAGTTATAGGGCACTTTCCTTTCACTTCCTAAGCCAAACAAAGCAAAACAACACACTTTGTATGCTGTCTCAGCAAAAGAAGTGCTACCCTGGTGTCCTGGTTCTGGCTGGGACAGAGTTAACTTTCTTCCCAGTAGCTGGGGGGGGGTGCTGTGTTTTGGGTTTGGTATGACAGGAACGCTGATGGCCTATTGATGTTTTGCTTGTTGCAGAGTGGCACCTGCACGGGGGATTTTTCAGCTTCCCATGCTCTGCCAGGTGCATGGGAAGCTGGCGGGGGAAGCATAGCGGGGCAGCTGACCCAGGTGGCCAATGGGGTATTCCATACCATGTGACATCATGCTCAGTATATAATTATGAGGCATGATCCAGGAAGGGGGGGGGGGGGCTCCCGCATCTCATGGTGGCCTGGGCGTCGGTCGGCGCGTGGTGAGCAGTTGCATTGTGCATCGTCTACTTTGTATATTCTATTATTGTTGTCATTATCATTATCATTGTTATTATTACTGTTCTATTTTGTTTTATTTCAATTATTAAACTGTTTTTATCTCAACCCGTGAGTTTTCCTACTTGTGCCCTCCCAATTCTCTCCCCCATACAGGAGGAGGGGGGTAAGCGAGCGGCTGCATGGTGTTTAGCTGCATGATGAGGGTAAAATCATGACAGTCCTTTTTGGTGCCCAACGTGGGGCACGAAGGGTTGAGATAACAACAGATTAACTAGAGCATATTAAGGAATTTATATCTGTTARCAGTTSTTGGTCACAATATYGATTCATSTGTTCTYGATATTAGTTTATCTGATCTGCACCATGCTCTTGTTTTTGCTGTACATGTTAAAGATAGGTGTTGGTTTCTGCAGTCTGCTGTGCTCTGCAGTGATTAGTGATGTTYTGCCTGGGAGATTTGTTATTAAAACACTGGCATTGGGCGTTATTTGGTATCTGGGTGTTGTACTGAAGATGTTACTGTACTTCGGGTACCACCTCTTGGAGAAAATTAGCAACTATACCTCTTCCTCTGAGGAGTTTTTTAAGGAGGAAATACAGAACGGCACCTTCACTACCTTCCTCTATGATGTTTTCTCCTTTGTTACAACAACTTCTAAGTACCTTGAACATCCCTGGGTAGTTAAGATACATCTATTGGTATTGCTTGGGAACACTGTTTCGGTTTTGTCTAAGGTGAATAAGCAATTTAAGAATATCACCCAGAGATCTGCCCCAAGGCTGGATAGTTATGAGTGGCWGGGTGTGTGGSAKAGCATGGGCAAATGCCTAGGACGGTGGGCACCCCCAGTGTTTTGGAACTTCACCCCTGAATAAGTGCAGAA
>JAYKAV010003205.1:372509-401345 GCA_035582835.1 Phoebastria nigripes | reverse complement strand
TAGCAGACTACTTAGCAACAACTAAAAACATCAATGTCTTATCAACATTCTTTTCATACTAAATCCAAAACACAGCACTAGGAAGAAAATTAACTCTATCCCAGCCGAAACCAGGACAGTATGGAACCCTGGAGTGATCTATGAAGAATATAGTATTAAAAGCAGTGTTCAGTGCATTTGGTTCTAGTCCTTTCTGTTTGCAGTTAGCCCTGTAGTGTTTATAGGAGTTAGAGCTCAATGTAAGAGATTTCTCTAACTATGTTGTTTTATTTTCTCCTGTTAGTTTACTAGAATAATGTTGCAATACTTCTAGATACTCATCAGTGCGTTGAGATTGGCAATTCTCATTCATCATTAGGCTCTAATATTTTTGTGGCATGATCTAATGCAATCTTATCCTTGAGCTACATAATGCTTCTCACTACTTGCTTAAAATTTTTTTGGCATTTGTTTGCTTATGCTAAACAACCCAAGCTCTCCTTGTTCTTCTATGTCTTGTTGGTTGTTGTGAAAACTCTTCTCTGTGTCTGCTCAGGTTTGAGTTCAGCTGGTTTGTACTCAACAGACTTAAGGCTGTACAAGGTTTTCGGTGAGATGTCTCTAGATTCATATATCAATGTAGTTCACTTTCCTGTCTCAGATTAAAAAATACTTGGCCCAATAGGGTCTTGCATCACATTGTCATTGTACATGACCTCCATCACAGTAGTGGCTCAGTCTCTCTCATGATTGATTAAACATGCAGGTTTTCATCTGTAGTCACCTCCAGCTTAGTAATCTCCCCTTAGGAATGTTTGCTTGTCCCCCTAAGTGTGGAGTCCCCCCACCCCCTGGGGGAAAAAAAGTCCGTAAGGTTTCATTTCTCTCTTTAATCTTTATAACCTTGTTAACAGAGGCAGTGTCAGTGTAGCCTGGTCTTCCCCTACAGCAAAAGAGTGAAGACGCTCTTTAAACCTTTCGGATTTGGGCCAGGTATTTCTGTTAATATTATTACTGTGCAGTACCTCCTTTTGGCCATATGCCTAGCTCTAACATTGTGGAGTTTCCTTTGTATAATCTTGAACTGTGTTCAATCTATTCCACAAAACTGGTGTGGCATGCACAACTCTTGCCCCCACCACCACATGTGTGCACACACCCGGTCTGATGTCTGGCAAACCCAGATAGATTCAGAACACAAAGTCATCTTTAGTTGATGATTATAAAAAGTCTAATGCTTCTCTCACCTTCACTTACCTTCAGTGTCTCGTTTTCAACACTATACATCTCGCAGCATAAAGAATCTATCCATTGTAGTGTTAAAGTCCTGTCAGATTCCTGGAGGTGAAAGAACACACAAAATGGCAGGCACTTCTTCACTGTTCTATTTGCGCTTCTGTTTGGACTCTGGAGACATCAGCAATGGAAAAATCTTTCCATACACTACTCAGAACTAAAATGGCAACTAAGTCTGCTATGATAACACAGAACTCCAAAATATGGTGGTCCCTAGGCCATGCTCGTCTAACCTAGAGGCTTAGAGGTTCCTCCAGTTGTCACTGTGTGACCAGGTGTTCAGAGCCATGTCTTCCTTCAGTAATGTATAGCTACAGGGAAATTTTTCTTCACATTGCAGAATACATTCCCTATAGAACTCAGAAAGCATCTTTAGTCTTCAGTAGGTTGGGAGTAGTGAGCTATCGATTATACCTCAGAGAAATAGAGCCATGATAAGCTACTGTGGTAGTTTTTAAAGACTTACTGTGGATTGGGTGAACTGAAATGTTCCTTTCATTAATTTTTGCCTGGTCTATGCCCTATTGGACTACTATCTGTAATAGTAATTGTCTATTACTGTCCCAGATTTTGTAGGAAAGTAAGGACAGTTGAAAGCAATGCAGAGCTAATACTAACAAACATTCTGTGTTGCTTTCAGCTGCATCCACRTCACTGCCATTCCTGGCCCCTAAACCTCTTAGTTTATCTGCTTTCCTCTCTCGCTTCCAGTTTCTCATCTGTTAGTTCCGGAGACTGCTTTGTTCTAAGAGGAGAGATATATTTGCAGTAGTCTGTGCAACAAGGTTTCCCTTTTTTTCCTTGTAATTGGCTTCTTATTGCTGTTCACATTTCTTTCCTGTTCGATTACAGGCTCAGCTCCAGAGATAATTCCCCTTAAACTATTCTTTCTCTTCCAGTCTGGAACACCAGGTTTTGTAATATGTGAATACAATTTTCAAGAATGTCCTCAAAAACATACCCAGTAGAATCTATTAAATTCACTGCCTTGTACCTTGTGCATTAATGCTATATGTAAATGTGGCAATTTTCATTGGTTCTGACTCCAAATAGTGTATCCCTCATCTTTCTGTGGTCTCCCTTGTCTTTTCTTGAGGTCTTTTTAAAAACACATCTCAGAATTGTATGTGCTTGTTTAGAGACATTGGTCTGCTACGAAAAGTGGAAAAGTGTTCCCAGATTAGTCTGTTGAAAGACCACATGAATCTGTACAGATCCTCCATCAGTTATGTTGACTGGAAAACAACAGCAACAAATAACCATATGTACTTGGCTATGCTATGGGTATGGTGAGAGCAAGTCTTATTCCATTTTGGAACTCTGATAGGTTAGATATGTCTCTGGTAGTAGATATTTTTCCTTGTATTTTCTTTATTGCTAATCTCCTGTTAAGAGGTAGTTACTTTCAAGGGTTTGAGCAGTTCTTACCAGATGGACTGATCTCTGATGCTGCATAGTGCCAAAGACATCAGGTTAAGGAGAGTTTTGAACAGGGGAGAAAAGCTGCTCTGTAGCATCAGGCAAGACCGACCTCCTGTGGTTAAGCCAGTGCTCATGGATATCACAGGATATCTTTTTTTTTTTTTAGTAATTGCAGCAATAAAACCCTGAGGAAAGGGCATCGTCTGTCATCTGAAAAATGTTTTGGTAGCTCAGCTCTGAGACTCTTAACTGCAAAGCAGAGTGCTTCTTTGGAGCATATAAAGCTGCTGAGTATGGCAGGATAGATATTCCTCAGAGCCTAATTTCCTTGTTCATTGATATGCAGGACGAACTTGTTCAAAAAGTTTTGGGCCGCAGGCACTTTTTTTTTTTTTCTTTCCCCAGGCTGGAATATACTTAGGATTCCAAATAGTTCAGGCTAAATCAGTCAGTTTTTTCAGCTGCTCTCCAGTGATACCACCTTCTTCATTCTCCCAAGGAAGGTGTACTGCTGGGATACATTGCTTCCTGCTGTCTTCAGAAGGCTTGAAATACATCATGTTCCAAACAGGGACCTAGTCATGCCTAGGTGTCACCGCTGCTCATTTCCATACTGTTGTGGTTATTGGGAATTACTAGTCATCTTAAGAGACAATTTTGCAGTGCTGAGAGGCACTGACACAGGTGTGAAAGCTTTGCGGGCAATAAAGAACTCTCCCTTTCTGCACCCAGCTGCTTCTTCCTGTGCCTGCTGAAAACTCCAGCCTGTAAAATTGGATGCTGCTTTGGTGTTGGCAGCTAAACCACATCTTTGCTGGAGTCAGTCTATCACTGCTGCTGATCTAGATATTTCTTTCTAAGCAAGAGAGATTTTTGTGAAAGAATACTTTCCTCAGTATTCACACCCTCCCAAGGCAGGCATTGTTTCAGCTTGCTTTCTCAAGCATAGGCATTAGAGATGGGGAGAAGCCCATGTGAATGAGAAGAAATGAATGTATCAAAACTGGTCTCGTATTGCTTTCTGAAGCAATGCTAATGTTGTGTATGAGTATAGTCCCTATATTTTAAAAAGGAAGGAAAAAGAGTAAAGTCATTTTTTTGTGGGGGTAACTGAACAGATGACTAGAGAAATCAGACTCAAGATGGGGAGCATAAAATCCACTGTAGCTATGAGGAGGCTGGCTTTCCTCAGCAGATTTGGAGAAAATGTATTTCCATTTATAGATTCATCAGTATCTCAATGATCATTTGCTTTGAAAGAATAGCTTCCTCAATATAAGTGCTTGAATGTTAGTTTTGTGTACTGGTTTTGGCTGTGCTAGAGTTAATTTTCTTCATAATGGCTCCTGTGGTGCTATGTTTTTTTGGATTTGTGCTGAAAACAGTGTTGATAATACAGGGATGTTTTAGTTACTGCTGAGCAGTGCTTACTCAGAGTCAAAGCCCTTTCTGCTTCTCACACCACCCCACCAGCAAGTAGGCTGGGGGTGCACAAGGAGTTGGGAGGGRACACAKCTGGGACAGCTGACCCCAACTGACCAAAGGGATATCCCATACCATATGGCGTCATGCTCAGCATATAAAGCTGAGGGAAGAAGAGGGAAGGGGAGGACGTTTGGAGTTACTGTGTTTGTCTTCCCAAGTAACCGTTACGCATGATGGAGCSCTGCTTTCCTGGAGATGGCTGAACACCTGCCTGCCAATGGGAAGTAGTGAATGAATTCCTTGTTTTGCTTTGCTTTCATGCATGGCTTTTGCTTTCCCTATTAAGCTGTCTTTATCTCAACCCATGAGTTTTCTCACTTTTACCCTTCTGATTCTCTCCCCCATCCCACAGGGTTGGGAGTGAGTGAGCGGCTGTGTGGGGCTTAGCTGCCTACCAGGGTTAAACCATGACATTTAGTAATGGCTCTACTGGAGTTCATTAAAATGCTGCAGTGTTAGTAGCAGTACTCAGGGAAAGGATCCAGGATAAACCTCTTAGAGAACTTGCTTTAGAGTCAGAGATCTGCAAAGGGCAGTTAAGTTTGTCTTATTATACTGCTTATTTCTGTCTACTTTCTCTAATTGTCCTCTGAGGAGAGTAATTGTGGATTTTGTCTTTCTAGCTGTGGAATATCCTGGCAAGGAAACCTTATGAAAAGAAAATACACAGTCACTTGTTGATGTCTGTCTTTCTAGGAATGGTAGTCTTAACCCATAACTTGCAAAATGGATTGTGCTTACTTGATGGGCACATCGCTGGCAGCTTGTCACAGGTTTTTTGTCACAGGTTTTTTCATGTCACTGAATGATGGGTAAGCGTAGAAAAACTAACATTTGGGCTTCATAAGCAAAGCTTTCTGCACAAGTATCTCTTCAGGCTTACATCTTGTCACAGGCCTTTTGTAAGGTCACCGATTATTCAAGAGATTGGGCACAAGCAAAGAGTAAGTGATCATGTATAAACTAGTAAGAGCTCAAAAGAAGTCTAACGACATTGCCCCCCATAGTTAGTCATTTACATGACAATTGAAGCATATCACCAAGGTATATGTGGAGATAAAGTTTGTCTATGAAGGACTGGTGGTTCAAGGATTTCCCAGCTCGATGAAGGTGATTTTTTCAGTTGTGCAGGAAAGTAATTTATTGAAGAGAGTTATGTGATGATAGTATGTTCTTCTGTTGAGCTGCAGTAGGAGCCATTCTTCTTACAACAACGTAAGTCCTTTTCTCTTGGCAGAAATATTTTGTTAGAAATCTGCACCAGGTTTACCTAGTATAGTGTCCATATAAAATGTGTATATTAAATTTAAAATTGGAGTTTAGATAACAACATGTTTTTCTCCAAATCTTTCTTTTCCCTCCTCCCTGCATCCCGCAATATCTGCTTGACCATGTAGAATTCATGAAACTGGGGATGATGTTTTGCAATAGATAAAAAATTTCTTACTACTACTTTATATTTTTATATAATATGTAATTTCAAGTGATTGAAATATGCATGCATCCATATAAAGATGATAGTTTTGTTGATGAGTAGATTATTTGCATATATTTCTTTTCTTTAATCAAATGATGCTTCATTTGAGTAGCTAGTAGCAGATTGCCAGTGTCATCAGAAGGGGGCCCATAAAAGGAAGAGGCATATGAGAATACTGCTAATTCTGTAGAAATAATTGTATTACCATGTGTTTCTGCTGCTGTCTACTTCTAGTTTTTCTATGTGATTAAATAGTTGTAGCTTACTGATTTTAATGAGTGATTCAATTGCAATTCCTCTATGCCAGAAGAGACATGCATTTTGAGCAGCGTTTATAACACTTGTGTAGGAAGATACTTGTTTTAAAAGAAATTTTAAAAATTAATGTGTGTTTTTGTCTGTAAATGTACTGTATTAACTTATTGCCAAAATGTAGCCAAATCGAAGACTTTAAATGTAACCTTGCTAGTGAATTTTGGGGTTTTAAAGCTGCTTTTCTGACTCAAGTTTAGGACTTTAATATATTTTTTTCAGCTTTACCTGTGAGAGGTAGGTTCTACTGAAGACAGACTTGCATGGAATATGAGGGAAACTATCTTGGATCAATTAGTTGTTGGTTTTTTAAAGTCTTAAAATACCTTTAAAACATTGCATTTCTTTCAGTTTAAAAAAGTTTTCTTACCCCACAGTGTTCATAGGGAAAGTACTGAAACGACTCTATGCTGAAACTTCATCTTCTCTTGCGCATACTTCAAGTAGAGAAGAGGAGGCAGTTCTCAGAAATCTGGGCTCAAAATCCGAAGAAAAGAATTTGGATAATGTTCAGACTTCATCAGCAGTTGCTAGCACATCAACGGATACACCCTGCGAATCATTTCAAGGTGAGACTGCATAGTTCTTTTTCTGATACTATGCTTTTAAATATAGTTATTTTACTTGAGAACAGAATAGTATCTACTTTTTTCATCTATTATTACCAATAGACGAATTTGAATACAAGCACTATAGTGGTGCTTAATACCTGGAACACTTGAGGTCAGTGCATAAGTCCTGTGAAAGCCAAGAAATAGTCTTGGTGTATATGTGTGAACGCAGCGTTTAACAGTAGCTAATATGAAACTTCAGTGTAAGCTATAACTGTCTTTGGTGTAACGTCTGTTGAAGAGTGAGAAAATGACTTATACTGGCACAACTCTGCTCAGCTATTAGAGATACACCTAAAGATTGGTGGGAATACATGATATAGCACTTCCTTCTGCCCTCATGTTGCAACAGAAACCCCATGGGGAACGTAAACCCAACAGAAGGCAAATATCAATTCAGGCACTATGTTAGTACCCTGCTAAAGAGCATTATTTTCTGTGTGTTTATGCAATGAAAGTGGCATGTGAATACTTTGACAGGTAAGTAAAAGACCTTTTTCAAATGGGTTGTTGAATGTGGATGCTATGCCAAAAGATGGAGTTGCAAAATGAGGTAGCTGTGGTATTACTTGTGGGTGAAAGGCTCTGTGCTAAGTATAGAAGAAGTGTGAATTGCTTTGTGTTGTAGCTCATCTAAAACCAAATTTTGCCATAACTGAAAGAGGTTGTTAAACTGACTTGAAATAAAAAGGCATGTTTCCCAAGAGTATAAAAAGCTTTCTCTAGGGGAGGTGCTCAGCTAGACCTGTTACTCACAAACAAGGAAGAACTGATTGTGGATATGGTCTGGGGTAGGAGACTGAAGTCCTGAAAGAAGTGAGCAAATTGAGTAGTAGAATTAGAACCCTGTACTACAAAAGAACAGATGTTTTGTCTTGTTCGGGTCTCTGCTTGGTAGGATCGAATGGAAGACTGGTCTGAATTGCAAAGGAGCTCTGGAGAGCTGGTTGATCTTCAAGAATAACCTTCTCAAAGCAGAAGAATGTCTCATTTTGATATGCAGAAAACTGAGCAAGTATGGCAGGATGCCTGAATGAGCTCAGATGTGTCAGGGAGCAGTAAGGGGAAGGTGAGGGAAGGCTAGCTGGGATAAGGCAGGCACAAGAGCTGTGTCATCACTGGAAGCAGTCCCACAGTACCTGAAAAAGGAGAGCAGAGCATGTCCGGTAACAGTAACCAGGTTCAGCCAACAGTCTGGTGACACCAGGCAAGTCAATAGTGACAGGGCAGTCCTGAGGTCAAGCCAGTATGTAAAGTCTGTGAGTCAGGGTGTGCATCAGTTGGGGTATGTGCCCAGGCACAGGCACGGCTGCTGTCTAGCTCAGGCTGGGAGCTGCTTAAAAGCCTCAGCTTAAAAGCAGCTCCTGAGTGATGTGAGGGGAGCCCCTGCTGAGGTGGCTTCTTACAGGTCTTTCACAAGCAGCTCTTTCTTCACAACAATCTGGATCAAAAGCTGTGTGATATCAGAGAGCTGCCCATAAGTGCAGGCAGCTAAGCTCCTAAGAGGGAGCTCTGGGCTCTTACAACACAAAAAGGAAATACAGAGGAGGTGAAAGCAGGTATTAGCTACCCAAGAGAAATGTAGAGATGTTGCCTGAGTATGCTGGGATGGAGTTAGGAAGGCCAAAGCTCAGCTGGAGTTGAAACTCATGAGGGATGTGGGAAGAAACAAGAAGGATGGGGCAACAACTGGAAGGCTAAAGAAAATGTGGACCCACTGCTTAACAGGCAAGGGACTAGTGATAGAAGACAAGGAAAAAGCTGAGGTACTTGGTGCCTTTTTTTGCCTGTTTTTACTGGTAAGATTTGTCCTCAGGCCTCCCAGGCCCCTGAACCTAATGATAAAGTCTATGGGAGTGAAGCATTACCCACAGTAGATGATGATAGCTGGGCAGTAGTTAAGTCAGTTGCACAACTGCATGTCAGTGGGACAAGATGGTGTGCATCCAGGGATGCTGGCTGATGTCATTGTGAGGCTGGTTTCCATCCTTTTTGAGAAGTTGCACAGTTGGGAGGTTTCTCGGTGACTGGAAAAGGCAAACATCATGCCCATTTTCAAGAAGGGCAAGAAGGAGGGTCTGGAAAACTGTGAGCATGTTACAGAATAAATCCTTCTGGAAGCTCTTTCCAAGTACGTGAAGGACAAAAAGGGAATTGGGAACAGTAAGTCTTGATTTACCAAAGGCAGATTGTGCAACCCAGTTGCCTTCTATGATGACATGACTGGCTTATAGATAGGGAGGGCACAGTGCATGTTCTTTAATATTTTTTAGCAGGGCCTTCAACATAGTCTCCCGTAGTATTCTTATAGCCAAGAAGGTGAGATATCAACTGGGTAGGTGAATGGTCAGATAGATAGACTGCCAGGGTCAAAGGATGGTGATCAGCAGTACAAAGTTCGATAGATGGCCATGTGCCTATGGTGCACTTTGGGGATTGATACTGGAGTGCAGAGTCCTGTGTCTGACCTGGGATAACCAACAATACAGGCTGGGGGTAACCTGGCTGGAAGGAGCTCCACAGAAAAGGACCTAGGGGTTCTGGTGGATGCCCAGTTAAACATAAGTCAGCATTGCATCCTTGCCACAAAGGCAGCTGACAACATATTGTGCTGTATTAGCAACGTAGCCAGCAGTTTGAAGGAAACGATTGTTCCTTTTGTGAGACCACACTGGAGCGGCATTTGTGAGTCTATACTGGAAGTACTGTGATCAGTGGTCTCCTTCATAAAAGAAAGGTAGTGACAAAGTAGAGTGAGTCCAATGGAGGGCACTGTAATGGCCAGAGCGCCAGATGACATTATGTATGAGGAGAGACTGAGAGAATTGAGTTTGTTCAGTAAGAAGAAAAGAAGGTTAAGACGAAATCTCGTTATTTCAACTACCACATGGGAAGGAGTAGTAGACTGAGACGTGCACTTTTTGGAGGTGCTCAGCAACAGGAGAAGGGGCAACAAACAAGTTGTGGCAGGAGTAATTCCAACTAGATGGGGGAGGGAATTCCACCTTGGGGATGATCAAACACTGGGAATGGGCTGCCCAGAGAGAGTTTTGGTATCTCCATCCTTGGAGGAGTTGAAAACTGAACAGTGTACTAGAAAACTTGATATAATTGGGTCAAATATTAATGGGGTTTGGGCTAATGACCTCCAAAAGTCCTTTCCAACGCATATTGCTCTAGAAATCTATGTTACTGGGGGTTTTTTGTTTGTTTTTAATTAAAAAAAAAACAAAACAAAACAAACAACAACCCAAAAAAMCCACCCAATCTGTAACAAGGATGGCTAGTAACAGGTTGGCTACAGGGCTTTCTTGCATGTGTCTGTGGTATAATTTGCTTTTGAAGGATTGTGTGGCTGTTGTCCTATATTGCATCCTGTTACTGTGACAGAAGATTGCCTGGAAATCTCAAATTGCTGCAGTTCTATTTGTTTGATACCCATTTTGTTTTTCTAGATCAGTACTTCTAGTCCTTCTTTTGTGTAGTCAATAATGAGAGGCACATTTTCAAAAGGCTGATAAAGCATTAAGCTTATTCTATGAAATGATATTTGATAGCATTGGGAACTAATTGTCCTTTCGAAATAGGTAACAGGCCGTTTATTGGCTCTATGATGAAGATGTGCTAAATAAGCGTGACTACAGAGTAATTAAGCTAAAACCACCTTCATTTGTAGTGAATCTATACCATTCCTCATAAATTAGGGCCTGCCCAAACTCCCATTGAAGTGGGAGGTGAGGGGGAGAATTTAGTTGACCTTGTGATGTAGAACTCCTCTGTTTTTACCTGGTTCCTAATACAATGTTCTTCAAGTTAATAAACAAAAGCTTTTAATGCAGAATCCTAATACAGGTAAAATACAGGTCATGGGAAAGGGAACATGGAGCAAAAAGAACAGTTCCATATTTAGGATTTTCACAGCAAAGCAACAAGGCTGTTCTTGAAATTAACAGCAAAGTAACTGAGCTTGTTTTCTGTTGGAGGCAAGCAAATGCTGTGGTAGTATAGAAAGGGTTCTGCCTTGATTGATGTTCTACAAATGTGTACCAAAAAAAAAAAAAAAGCCTTGAAGAGGGTTGCAGTGATAACCTCATAGGAAAAAGAGAAATCAGTTACCCATCTGTGAAACCAACAGATAACTTAACCATTCTTCTCTGGTTGTGATTTCATTTAAATTTAAGGAGCTCTTGCGTGAATAGTCATTTACATGTTGCGATTTTATGGCATTGGACACTGAAAGTACATGTTTAGTTATAGGTTATAAGATTTGGAGCTATAAACTGTGTGTGGCCTTGGAAAAGGGAAAACATAAAGGCATTGATTGAATTTTTTGATCATATACTATTTTAAGTAACTTCTTTCTTTTTCTTGTAGACCGAAGGTTATGGGCATAACTATGAAACAGCTGATCATTTAAGTAGCAGTAGTCTAAGATGGACAATGGGAAATGAGAGGGATTTTTTTTGTGTGGATACGAACTCCTTCCTGGTTTGAAAGTGATTATTTCAGTCATACAAAATCTACTGAAAAATTTAATTTAGTGTCAATAAGAAATTGAGGATTTCTTTAAAAAGAAGCTGACTTAAATCTAAGTATTTTCTAGCATTAAATAACAGCTTTTACTATAAAACTCATCACAATGTTCTACTTGCTTTTAACAGTTATTTTCAAATTTTGAAAATACCATTACTGATATGCACAAGCTAACCCCCCCTAGATTCTTATATTTTTTGGAATGCAGTTTGCAGCATTGCCTTAAATGTCTGCATCTTAAAGCATAATAGGGACTTATGCCCATAAAATTTAAAGATCATACTTTTATATCCCGTAAGTATATGTATTTGTATGCCTCTTTTGAGATCAAGTTGAAGTTGAGATGCTTAAGTATACAGAAGATCAGGACCCATGTTAATGACTGGTTCTCATTTAATTTTGGAAGATTAATAATTTAGTATCAGAAAGGGTTGTCCCATAAAGCTCCCCGCATAGTTCTCGAAGTAAAGCTTACAATAAGACCCAGAATAACTGGAGATTGACGGAAAATTCTGAGGTATGCTGTCCTTTGTGACTACAGAGTGATCTTCTGAATGGTATATTTGCATTTTCTTTAGGAAGGTGGTAGTTCTGTTAGGGATGGAGAAAATATGTGGAGGCGCCACGCTTCTTCTGAACCCCAAAGAAGGAGGGTAGTCTCTTATATCTTATCTCTTGAAAAGAGAAATTTTTAATTTTTCTAAAAGTGACTTAAAAAAAACCCAACAAACCCAACCACCTGCCTGTGGCCAAAATTTCCGTTCAAGGGCATTCTAAGGTGTACCTTCTGTTTGGATTCTAGTTGTCCTAAATCAGATGGTTTTTTCCTCCTATTCTACAAAAATACTCGGTGAGAAAATGAATGTAACCAAAATAGGGGTTCCCACCTCCCCAGGACAATTAGGTAAGACCTAAACATTTCTCCCCTTGAGGAACCTCATTCTTCCATTGCAAGAGCTATAGTTCTTAATTTCAGAATATGTAAGAAAAGAGTTTTTTCTTCAACATAAAATTAAAGAGGGTCTAGATAACCAGCTTTATTACCTTAAACCATTTAATAGTTACGCATACATGTAATAAACCAGAGTCTTCTTGGCAGGCAAAGTATTAAAGAGAGCAAATGGAAAACTGAAAGCTCCTACAAATAAGAGGACTTAATTTCTTTTTCCCTAAGCTTGCGAATATGCTTTCAAGTGCAGTATTATAAATGCTTAAAAACTAGCTGTACCACAAAAAAAAGTGTCTGGCAAAAGACTGAGAAGGCATTTCTAAGTATGAATTATTCGCTTGGATATGGCCTTTGACTAAATTTTATTCTGAGGATTGGTTTTGTTTGTTTCTGACCCTTGTTAGGACAGGATCTACTTGCAACAAGCACTAATTTCATGGAGAATGTTTCTCTTGAGATCTGCAGTTCTGTGATTTCTTTACTTTTGCTGATACTTTAAAACCTCACTAATTATTTTTAATACCTTATAGTATATATTCAAAGTAGACATGCATGCTTCTGACTAGAGACTTGCTAATTGTAGAATTGGTTTTTTTAATGGCCTCCTTAGTCTCAGGCCTTTTTCTTGGTCAGAATTATAACCACTTTTTAAAGGACTTGAGATTTACTGATTGATGTTTAGCATCTTCCTTATAAAAATTAAAATTTAAGAGTTGCTGAAGAGGGATAATTGTATACAAGTGAAATGTATAGTATTCAGTTTCTCTGTATAAAGCATGCTGTTCCACTTTTGGTTTTTGTGTTTTCCCTAATTCTGAAAAAGGAAATTGAAATGCAGAGAGCCTAGGCAGAGTCTCAGATCTTGTGGAGACAACCTATTTGATCTTTTTTTTTGTCTCCTTCATTTATTTAAGTAAGAGGTAATGAAGAAAAATACTAAGCTATTATTACTCCTAAGTTTTAGGTTTTTTTAAAAAAAGGAATCCATATTATGCTATATAAACAGACAAAATGCAATTTACTCCATATTCATTAAATAAAAATGTGAACGTCTATCAACTGTGAAATATCCTAGCATTGTTATCCTATATGAGGGATTCCTGTAAAAATTCAGTACAGCTCTGTGATGATTTTTTTTTTTTTGTGTTCTCCTTCTTACGTTTTCCATTGAGGTTATTAATGCTGACAGTATACTGCATTTAAGAAATCATCACTGGGACACCTGGGCTGTGTCCTTACTCATCCTAATCCTGTCTTCCTGCAGCCATTCTATTCTAGAAAGCTTAAGTTTGTGACAGAAGTGCCTAGAAGACAAAACTTGTCTAAAAAATATGCATGGACAGCCCTGGMTTTTAGTTGATCAAATTGATGAAGTGCCTATGCTTGAGAAATTAAACTCTAGCAGTACCCAATGCAGTAAACAGCTTTAGAGACTTGTTAAACAATTCAGCTTCGTTTTAGCTAATTACTCTGAAAAGCTGTCTATTGTGAATAAGCTAAATAGCAATGGAGATTATTATACAACAAAGTGTTGTCACACACTCTTATGTTCGTCTCTCAAGGGTTTTAAAAATTCTCTCATTACATGCTATATTACAGTGGCATTATAGTGTGAAAATGGGACAGATATATCCAGAAGTGAGTAAGAGTATTTGACTGAAGACACCAACCTCTGGTGGCTATGGTAGAAATGGTGCCCAACCGGATTTACAAGCTGGTAGCTACGTGCCTGGGGGGAATGTAGAGATCTGGGGTTTGGGGGAGGAGGGGAAAAAACAAAAAAAAAACCCAAACAAACAAACACAAACAAACAAAAAAAAACACAAACAAACTTGTCTCTGTTCAGACTGAGTGGGCTGCATGTATATATCTAACTTCTGTTGTGACAGAAAAAAGCTTGTAGTTCAGTCTCCAGTTCCCCTAGCAATGTTTGGGGTTTTTTGGTTGTTGTTTTGTTTTTTTGTTTTGGTTTGGTTTTTTGGTTTTTTTTCTGCTGGTTGGCAGATTCCTTCCTTTTCCAGTGCTCTTATGTATATACATTCACTCATTCTTCTCTTCTACATCTTCATTTCAAACAGCTTAGCTGTCATAGAGAAATCTGCTGGCCTCTGTGACAACTGAAAGCAGTTTAACAAGTAGCTCATCTAATAGTAAGTAGCGGTTGCCTAATTTGAGTAGAAAATGCCAGCTTTAGCTGTCAGTGTAAACAAGCTCTAAACCTAAATGTAGCCAGCTGCAGGAAAACTAATTATCTTGAGAAAGGAAACAGAAAAATGGCTTGTGTAAGAACTTGATAAAATGGAATTGTTTCAGCTAGAGAAGGGCTGGTAAGTCCTGAGGTGAATATAACTGTAGCATAGTAATTGTGTGTGTTAGCGTTCTCACTGTCCACCTTGTCTCCCTGTTTGAAATTATTTTTAAGGTATTGATGACAAAGCAGGTTGTGTGAGATGCCTCTCCTGCTCCCCTGTACACTGGGGAGTTTATTACTTTAAGCAGCCATTGTCAAAATCATAGTTATTCACAGTCAAATTTCATGTTTTCTGCTGTTACACATGCTTACTTTCCTACTTGTCTTTCCTACCAACTGTACACTCTAACCATTATTTGAAAAGAGGAAATGTTTATAATGTGAACTTGGTACTGAACTAAGTTCAGGGCAAATGATTTTCCATAATTTTTTGTGCTTCTGTGGTTTGCATTATTTTTGTACGCAAGCAAGAATGGACTTTTACTGATGACTTCCAATTATGGAATAAAAAATGTGTGTGTTGGGGAAAAAAAAAAGTTTAGAACTTTAAACTTTGTTTAATTTTATTCTGATGAGCACATCTGTTTATTTCCTGGTCTAGTTTCAGGTAAGTCCCAGTAATGACATAATTACTTAATCAGTGAGGGTAATTAACTAATTGCAACTTAGACATGGCCTTTTAGATTCAGTGTTGTTGCATTTATTTAAAAAAAATATATTGATTGACAGGGATGTATTTGGCTTTTGAGAAGTGTGTTGAACAAATAAGATCTGCAGCACTAGGAGAAATAATTGAGCTGAGTACTAACTTAACATTTTTAAAATAGCTTTATTCTCCTGTTTATACAGCTAGAATTCTTATGCAGCTAGAGGAAGAAGGATTTCTACTTTTTTAATCTGTTTTTTCTCTGCGACAAAGAATGTCTGCCACTGAGTAATGAAACTGAGGCTGAGTTATAATGGTAAGTCCTGTCTCCAATAAAATGGGCTATAATACAGCTTTTCTATCTGTCTAAAAAAAAAAAAAAAAATCTAAGAGTACTGTACTACGTGTGGGAGGTGGTGAGGGAAATAAATTTTGAGCTCTCTTGTTCCTTGTTTTTTATGAATTTCCCATCCCAACTTTGGGCCTTGTAAAATGGGTATATCTTTATTGACTTCAATTTCCTTCTGAAGTTTTTTGTTTCCATCAAGCTGAAGGAAAAGACAATAATGAGGAAGTACTTCTGAGGATTTTCTCAAGTTGTTTTTCTTCTTTTAATGCTCTAGTCCTCTGAGCATCAAACCTCTTCTCTTCCCTTTTGCCTGGAAACTTTACTGATGTAATGAGGTCTGTAAATTCCAAGTTTCACCATGTCACTTTAATAGATAACTTTTGCAATTATTCCACTGGAAATATTAACAGAAAACAGAATGGTTTAAAAATGTGTTTTAAACCAAACTTAGATGGTGATGTCATTTTTATTAGCTACAAACAAATGCTTATAAGGAATGAAAAGTAAGAGAAAACAGTGCCTTGGGTTTTTTTTGGTGTTTGGGTTTTTTTTTTCCCCTTTATATAGATATATAATGATCTATGGCATAGTTTAAAATAGGAAAAAAACATTTGTATTTGTTTTTAGGTCATCTTACACCTGTTTCAGCTCTTAAGAAAGAAATTGGATTCCTGCTAGTAATACAAATGAGAATATGATAAGACCTAGTATTCAGTGGAAGAGAATGTTAAATTTTATACTGAAGAAGCTGCAATCTACACTGAAGTAAATACATAGCCATAAAAAGTGTAAGAAGTGCTAATGTGTTTGTGGAAATAAACTACTAGCCTTTAGAATGAGAGAAATCATAAGGCAGAATGCTATTGCATGGGAAATACTTCACTAAGCCTGCAGAGTAGATAATGAGACAGCTTTGAGAAATAATTCAGGGCAAATAATTACCACAAAAAAGCCCCACCCTATTCTAAAGTTCTCGAGAAGGGGGCTTTGATTGCTCTTCATTGCAAATAAACCCTAACAGCAGTTTGAAGAGTTTAAGTTCTCAGCACTGCTGGGTAACAACACTATAGTTACATGCTTCTCAGTTGGATGATGAATCTGAATAAGGAGGTGTTAAGATAACCTGTAACAGGTGTTTGAACCTTAGTACAGTAGATTTTAATAAAATTGAAAGTTAATTTAAAACACAAAGCAGAATTTAAAAACAGAATAAATAATATCCAAACGGCTTTTCCAAAGTGCAGAGGGCTTAACAAAAAGGTAGCTAAGTTGGCAATATTGTAGAAGTATTTGAGATATTTAATACAAGATGAGTGCATGGATCATTGTTCATTTGGATGCTGTCATTATTCCTCTTTCCATTCTCCCTCCCTTGTAATCATACTTATGCTTGAACAGGAAGGTTGAAATGTAGCTTGTCAAATATTAAGTAGACCCTTCTTTCAAAAAATATTACGATGTGCTTAATTGAAAGGAGTTGGGAAGTCATCCCACCAAACTCATGGGTACCACTGAATGATTCTATCTGGTTTCACTGAAAAATCTAGTCATTATCTTAGTATGTTGGAAAGGACAAACTGTAAGGCTGGCCATCAGCTACCCTTTTCCTTTTCCATTCTCTTCAATTTGCATGCTCTCCACAGGGGAGAGAGCTGGGAGGGGAGCTGCCATAGGAGTTGGTTCCAGACCCTTCATCTGTGCTAAGCCATAGGCAAGTGTTAGCTCCCTAGGGATCTGCCCAGTGAAACCTTGTACTCATCCGAGCTCCTAAGAAGCCTGGTGGTCATGAGGACCAGGTAGAGATTGTCATACACTAGTCTTACTTCCTCACATGTGGAAAAGGTGGGGTGAAAGAGAAACTAATTGTGCTCATCCATCTTGTTGGCTTTCCATCAGTGTGACAACTGGCACAAGTCATTACAGGCCAAGGAGCCATGGCCTATGGGTACAAAAAGGAATTTTCATTCAAAAATGAATCTTGAAGACCTAGTTTTATTTATCTAATCAAGTGTACTGAGTCACCAAGTCATAAAAAGGAATGCTTAGGAAAGACTTCCATAACTACTGTCTTCGTTTACTCTATAGTCATTTCCATTATTTGAGAAGAGGGAGTAACCTCTGTAATCTAGACTTTCTCTTTTTAATGAAGTGAAGCACTTCTGGTGATGTGAAGTATCAGGAGGGAGGTTGGAATGAACTGACTTGAGTGACAACATGCTACCAGACACCAATGGTATACACCCTAAGAATCAAGAGCAGTCTTCTGTAATATGGCTAGGCTTCTACAAAAAAAATCTGGAAATGCAGTGAAAACATGGTATTTCTTGAACTTCAAAGGATAATGGACTTTTTCTGTTTAAAGATAACTCAATGAAGTAACAGAAATTAAGGTCAATCCAAAAAATTCAGTACTGCTGTCTACGCTAGTATGTAGTGACCAATAGTATTGTCAAAAAGAGTATTGGAATAAAATGAGCATATTGTACTACCTCCCCACGATGTTCTCCAGCAGTTTGCTGCTTGAGGATTTTCTGAGCCAGAGGACAACATGCATCTGTTTAATTATCTGATTTTTTTTCTTTCATTAATTTGTTGTTTGAATCTATGTAGTTGTGCAATTTGGAATAGAACTATACACTCTGAAGTTTTACCTGACAAGTAGGGAAATTTATCATTCAAAACAGATAGCGGACATCTTCAAAATTTTAAAGCTGAAGTGAACTCTGCAGAAGAAAATACTTTTTCAGTATTCTGTTACAGTTATTGGTGCCAATAAAATATGTGACAGTAGCAAATAATGTAACATGAGATAATTAGATGCCCCAAAGACATTCAGTAAACTTTTTATTTAGAAAGAGATGAAGAATCTTTTGGAAGGAGTATATCATCTTCAGCCAAAAACTGGCTTGAGTGACTCTCCTTGTTTATTCCAATAAAGTACAGATAATGAGGGGGATGGATTGGACACTAATATTCGCAGATGAGAGAAATTTTTCTATTACTTAAATTAGTAAAATTGGGCACTAGAGGTGTTAAAACAAGCTAAAAGATTTAGACTGTATTAGTAAACTATATTTATTAGCTCTCCATAAAGGGAGTTCCATAATTTTGTGAGAGGCAAGTTCCTACCTGCAGTAGTGAATTTGTACAGAAATAATTCATCAACTACTCTAATCACCCAGCAAAATAGCACAACATTTCCATTATTGTGTGATGGTTATCATTTGCGTAAAACAAATGACCAGCAGTAAGTGACTGTCCGTTCTTTGCTAGGTTGCTTACCATAATAATTTTTTCTTTTTACCCAATGTGACTTATCTAGTATTGAGGGAGAGAATCCTGCTGAAGACTGAGGTCAAGCAGCAGAAATTATGCAGCACTCCAAGGAAAAGGCTTGTACTTTCCAATTGCACAGAAGACTACTTGAGCTAAAAGGTTCTGCCTTTGTGGAAAGCACTCGTGTGTGTGTGTGTGTGTGTGTTGACTTGAGACTGGAAAACAATCCTGTGAAAGTCAACGTGTGAACAGAGGATGATTGTACACAATATAACACCTCATGTCCGTGAAGTTACTCTCACATACCTTACCATGACAGATTAAAGTAACTATAGCTTGATGTTCAGGAACTTGGATATCATCTGAACAAAAATGTGTATACATTGGGGGTATTTAAGATCACCAGATTTGTTTTATAGTGTTCATGCTGATGAACAACAATTTGATGTCTTCACATTGATCAACTGGAAAAGTACGTATTTTTCAGCACCACAGCTCAGGAGGACCCTCAAGATGTGTATGTTCTACAGTTAGTCACTGGTACAACCTTTGCTACACTTCAATTTATGAAGGTTTTTTGGAGGAGAAAACTCTCTTGCCCAGGATTTGCATGTGCACTGTCTTTAAAGATGTTTGTCTTGCTAGTCAATGAAGGGGAAAGTGATAGTGCATCTATATCGTGTAGAGATAAAGAGGAATTGTATAGGTGCGTTGGGGATTGTCATAGTTTTCAGGTTGTAGTCTCAATCTCACTTATATGTAATAAAAATGAGGAACAGCTAGAACATGGTCATATTCTAGCTTACATAATAAGTAAAAACGTACTTTAATACAAACTTTTTAAAGGAGATAACAGACCTTCTTCAAGCCTTATTTTTGTCCAGATCATATCTACTGTAACACCACGCAGTAAGTGCTTATTAAGAATAATGACTTTTGTAGAAGGTATGACATTGAACTAATCAGACCTTGGATTTGATCCAGCATCAATCCCTCTCTTCCTGTGCTTTTCTGTAAAGACCTCTTTTTGGGGATGAACTCTTTTTTTTTCCATTTGGAGAAGTGATAGCCGTGTGTTTCCAAGGGATAATTTTGTGGCAAAGATCACAGTCTTGGTCAGATTGGGCTGACTTGATGGTTGTTTGTGGGAGGCTGCAAGATGTTCTAGCTGACCTCTGGGCTTGGGTCCTCTATTTGCTCTGTGAGCCCTGCCCTATAGGAACACAGCAGTAGGTTACCGGGGCTTTCTGAGTTGCAGGGAAGCACTTCACAGGAAAGACAAAATTTCTGTGTGAGATTGGGAAACTGTACCAAGTGCAGGTGGCAGCGGGGCTGCAGGGCGGCCTCTGTGAGGAGAGGCCGGGGCTGCCCCGTGCCGGACACAGCCGGTTCCAGCCGGCTCCARCCCACCCACCGCAGGGCACGGCTGAGCCCCGCGGCCAAGGTAGGGGCACCTCAGGGGTAACATGTTTAAGAACGGAGAGAACACTCCCAAGAGAGGAGGGAACTAAAAGGAGTGACAAACAACAGTGGGAACACCAGGGTTGGAGGAGGAGGAGGAGGTGCTCTGTGGTTGAGCAAATGTTCCTGAAGGACTGCAGCCCACGGAGAGCCCCCACTGCGTAGGGGAAGAGTGAGAAGGAAGGAGCAGCAGAGAGAAACCCATGATATACTGACTGTAAACACCCACCACCGCCACCGTGCATTGCTCGTTGCCTCACTGAAGGGACTGAGTGTAACCTGCGGCAATAGTAAGCAGGGAGGAGAGAAGTCTGGAGTGAACATGAGCTGGGGAGGAAAGGTGTTTTTCACAAGTGTTTTAATATTTGCTGCTTTTTATTTTGTTTCTGTTTCCCAATACCTGAGTCAGTAAATAAGTATTTCAAGTAATTGGTAATAAATTAATTTTCCCAAGTTGAGTCTGTTTTGCCCACAGCAGTAGTTGGTAAGTGATCTCCCTGTCTGACCCATGAGCTCTCTCGTTCCTGTTCTTCCCATTTTTTCCCCACCCCTCCCTCGTCCTGCTGCAGGGGGAGTGAGCGAGCATCGGGGGGGGGGGAGTTTGGCTGCTAGCCAGGGTCAACCCCCCACAGAAGCTAGAAGTGATTCAGTCTGCCCAGGGTTTAATCACTTACCAGTAAGCAAAGGACCAAGATTATATGAACATATGTTCTGGCCATGTCTGTATTCGAGGTGTGCCCAAGCATGCTTTGTGTTCAGGCGATCTGGAAGCCATGCTAGTGTTATGTACCACCATTCTGAGCTGCAGGTAGGGGAAAGTTTAAGGGTACTGAAAAATAGCCTTAAAACAAAATATACTGTGTCTACCTGAGATGATGACAGGCTGGGCAGTTGGCAATTTTACATGGCTAAGGCGAGATGGAAGCTTTACCCTCAGCTCCTTCTTAAAAGGTCTGCTACTTGTTTGTAGTAGGATAGCAAGAGATAACATAGCTAGCCAAGCTACTGACATACTCGCAGATGTAACCTTGGTAACGCCGTAGTTTAGATGCACTTCCCTACTCTGTGCACAAGGTTGATTTACATGCAAAGGAGCTCTTTGTGTGGGGAATGTTGTGGAGAAGAACATGAATAGCAGACAACTCGATTCAAAATATTTATTCTGTATTCTTAGTTTGCCTTTAAGAGTAATGCTTGTTCTTTTTTTGGTTTTGTAAACATCCTTTAGATGCTTTTTTTTTTTCCATAAAACAAAACTTCAGAAATGGGATTCATAACTTTTAACTAGTAGAAAGAAGAGCATTCTTGAATATCTCCAGTATCTGATTACTTTCGTTAGTCAAAAAACCCTTTTTATATCACATTTTTATAAGCTTAGCCATTTGCTTTGCAGCAATGTTTATGACTTTATAACCAACCCATCTCCTCTTAGCCCAGGGAGACTATGGCCCCAGGCTGGAAAAATCCAGTCTTAATGGCTTGAGACTGGGAGATTTGTTGATAAACTGAGATTATACAGATGTGTGTGTACTTTTTTTTATGATATGGTAACGGTTCGGTTTGACATACTTGCAGAGGATTAGCAAAGACTAATGCTTGATTTATGGTTTGTAAACTACTTGAAGATGCGTATGGGGTGAATAAATATGTAATTTGGGGACTCCCATTTAAACAGGTCGACTTAAAAAAAATTGTTTTGAGTCATCACTCATTTGCATAGTAAAAGTTGTTGCTGTTCTTTGTAAGATAGGTGTTACAGGTAGTCCCCCAAATTCTGTCATGTGTAACTGTGTTGTCCTGGGAAGTTAATATCCCAATATATCTACTCCTTTTATGATTAAAGGTTTGAGTTAGTCAGGACTGCTGCAAATTGCATTTAATGTTTTCATGGTCATCTTTTGTTCTACAAAACCTAAATGTAAAGGGAAAAAAGGGGAAACTTGAAATTGTTCAGAAGGGAGTAACTCAAGAAACATTTATACATTTAAAACTATCACCAATTAGTACCTCATCATTAATCAACCTGGGGGGGGGGGCGGGGATATCAATGCAAGTACTGCCAGTTCAGTGATTTGGCATCATCTTCATAGAAAGGATCTGTTGAAGAATTATTCCAAATTAATTTTTAGTGGATCTTTTTCCAAATCACATAATTGCTCTTCATCTTTCTGTATTATTTATTTCTTTTCCTTTATTACCCTTTAAAGTAAGCATCATCAATGTCAGTTTGAAATTTTCTGGCTTGTTCAAGAAAAAACAATAACTTTCTAATGTGTTCTCAAAACAAAATTGTTACATCCTGATGATGAAAACTACTGTGATGTAGCTTTTCAAAAGTGCCTTGAATGTTCTGAAATGTACTTTATCATAGATATCTAAGATGATCGATCATGGTGAACTCTTTGAAGTGTGTTATCTGAGAAATGTCAGTGTATATTTAAATTACATATTAGAAACATAGATCCCTAACAAGGATTATTTCTATCAGACACAACTGCATTTTAAATGTTTAGGTATTAGTCCAAGCATAGCTGCAGCTTGGTAATAGACTTGGATCATCTGGGATCTTCTAGCAAGTTTGTGGTGTAAGGAGGTTAATTGTGTTCACCTGCCAAAGATGTTTTTACTGTATATTATTTTAACGGTTCTGTCTGTGTTTTAAAGGGGCAAATTGCCCCCAAGAAGGGAAGGCTAGTGCTGTGTCTGTGCTGGCTTATGGAGCTGGCTGAGTGTAAAAAGAACACACTGAACCATCTAAAATTACGTTGCAGCATCTGGAGACACCCTGAACATCCTGGCCTTCTGGAAAGGCTTTTGTCTCCCTGTGGTTGATCTCTCTCTACTGTTGTCACTACTGAGCAAAAAAATACAGTCTGCTATTTGGACTGCTTTCGTGTAACTGGAGCAGAGATGCGTCTTGCATTCCTACAGAGTTACTTCTTGTCTGGTGAACAAATGAAAAGTTTATACTGCCACTCTTGCACGTATTTTTAAATACCTTTTAAAGGGGAAAGAAATCCTACAAAAAGTCTACTGCCATCATCACAAATAGTTTCCTATACAATGAAATAGTTGGAAAGCTGGCCCTTGGCACTCCTCCCCCGACCCTGAGAAAGAAGCAAAGAAAGGATGAGAAGATGAGCCCTCTTGGGCAGGCACTGCTGAGGCTTAGTCAAGTGTGGCTTTCAAACTCCCTTTATCTTTGCGCCCTTCAGAACAGCATAGGCTATGTTTAAAAGGTCAGCAAATGGGCAAACCACAGTTCTGTGATTCTTTTTCTATTGCTTCTATGACTACTTAATCAGTTTGTATCTCTCCATCCATCCATGTTTTATGAAACAGTTCTTAAAGAAATAGTGTCTGCTCATGCTGAATGGGGAAAAATGTGTAGAATGTCTCTTAAAAATCACTCTAAGTGGAAGCTTCTTCTGAAGTTAGGGCAGAAGAGTTGTCTGATGCAAGGAAAGAAAAGTGTTTCCGGTGGAAAGAACTAACCTGTGGCGTATTTGTTTATTTGTAGCTGCTACAGAATTCGGTGCAATTTTGTTGATCATAGGATAATTTCAGTGTTCCACACCTGACTTTATCTCACTTCCTTTTCCTCCATAAGGATTTTCGAGACCACTTACTGTCATTGCTGTAGTTGGGAAAACATTTGAGAAAATCTATACTGAGATCAATAGCCAGACGCTTTGTTTTTTCTGTTTTGTAGGTAGTGACAATACAATTCTGTCTCCAAGGAGAATGTACACAGTGAATCTTCCTCCGGAGGGTTACACTGCAGTTACTCCAGATGATATTAGTATTTCACTTTCTGAAAACTCAGACAGTAGTGCTGACTCAACAGGTAAGTCTGTATGGTTGTTACTATGATGAATTTTTCTCAAGAGAAACTTCTTAGCAACTCTTATCAAGTAGATCCAAATTGCAACAATTAAGTATTTAAACTGTTGTTGCCAGTGGGTGTCACTGTTTTGCAACATAAGCAAAATGAGGATGTACATCCCTATGGGTTCATTTCCGTTGTTAGAGTTTGAAGACAACATTAAACATTTAGTTACAGCCATACAGTGCCACTGATCTTACTGAAGTTACATGAAGTGTGACTGAAGATAAAGTCTTCAGCTCCTCCCACTCAAGTGCCACATGTATATTCATATTATGCCTGCTTACAGTCATATTATTTTTATAAGTAAATGTTAGATAAAGCTGTCTTAATAAGTCTTACTCCTGGTGTTCTGAGGAATTGGGCAAAGACTTAACGACCTTTCAAATTTACCTCTCCCAATTAGAACAGATGTTCACCTGATGGGAGTTGGTGGAGGGAGATACCAGTCCTTTAGTGTTGAGAGGCTTTCTGATGAGAAACTGTGACCAGGTAACTTCAGAACCAATACTCGGTGTTGTCAGAGGATACAAGAGAAGAAGCACAGGATCTGTAAAAAAGCGGGCCCTAAGTTGACCTCAGTTAAAAACAGGGTTTTCTGAATGACGTTGCCAGAATTAAATTGATTCTGTCTGTCATAGAAAGAAGTCCTAAGTTTAGATAAGACAAATTCATGTAGTTTTTTTCAATTGCTGTGTTCCTGTGGATGTATGTTTGTCCAAAATTGTGTATCACTGTCATTTGCTGCTAGGGGCAGTCTACAGCAAAGAAAGAATCCAGGTGAGTTTGCTGAAGTAAAACACTTGATAAGCAGCGTTTATTAAACTACAGTATCTATTTCAGCCTGGAGACTGCCTAAATGTAAGGAAAACCTGAGATACAACCTGCAGATACAGAAAGGCAAATGCTCCTTGCCTTTGAAAACATTACCCACAGGGGTGAATTTTCAGCTTGGAAATGGGGTCTGCACTCTATTCTGAGCTCCATTCAGAATCTGAATACAAGTAAAACTATCAAAGTAGCCCAAGAGTCTGAAGCAAAGTACAGCATGACTGGTGGCACATCAGGAATGTTCTTTCCTGGTGTGAAATGGTTTAAAGACGGGGGTTTTTTTGGATTGGGGAAGAAGTACCTTCATCAGAGTAACATAACAGTAGATCTTGATAATGTTGGGATTATGGATACGAAGGTATTCTAATGCACAGCTTCCAGGTTGTGTTTTTCTCTTTATGTCAGATAGGATTCGTGTTCAGAATCCAGAGTTCTAGACTATCCTTAAATTTGTTTAGTTACACAGTTTTCTTTGGACAGTTCATTGGGTTTCTGTTTCCCAGCATGTCAGATTCAAGCTGCTTATTCTGATATTGAAGTACCTTTTCTCTCTCTCCATGCCCTATAATCTCTGTTTATTCTTTGATGTGATCTCCTTTCAGATATTAGAGGGACACTCCCCTTCTTCTGTATTTTGCTAATAAGACTAAATGAAGTCTCATAATACTTTGTAGGTAAATAGACCTATAACATTCACTTTTATACAGGGACTTAAGTGACTTCTAAATAAAACATTAGAATGCAGGCCTCTGAACACTACTGCAGCTGAGAGATATCCTTATTAAGGTATCAGCCCAGAACTTTTGTGGCAAACTTACTCAGCTTCTGTTTAAAAATCTATGAATAAATCAATATGTGGTGCATATTAGATGTTGATATATTGCATAGCAGTAAAGTAGAATAGAATTTAGGATTGCGTTATGTTGTCCCTTTTTAGGGTCATATAAATATTTGTCTGGTTTTACAATGATTATTGAACAATGGCTTTATTTGCTCATTTTTTAGATTTAAACTTTTCCTCTAGTATTTCAAAACAAACGTACTCAACCATGATAGCAATAACAGTAGTGTTCTGGTGTTGCTTAGTGACAGTATTGACTGTTTGGATGGTGATCTCTTTTAGCTGATCCCAGCCTCATTGTTCAGGAAGAGTAGGTTTTGGACTTCAGACACTTTTTTAACAGTTAACAAATGCATTTGGAATTTTGGGAGACTTATTTTTGGATTGGTTTGTTACTTGACTTTATGATTTACCACAGAATCAAGAAAAATTAAGTTTGAAGTGATGTTTGGAGGTTTTTAATCTATCTTCTCTTTGCAAGGTAGCTTTGACTATAAATGTCTTTCTTGCCAGGTATTTGCCTAATTTGTTCTTAAAAACCTCCCTGTAGGGAGATTTTTCTTCTTACATGCCCTTTTCCGTTTGCTCTAGTGTTTCACTACCCTTTAATGCTAGATCTTTCTTGCTGCAGCTTAAGGCCCTTATTATTTGTTTTGTATAAATATGGATTGCAGAATTAGAGATCTGTGCTAATCCTGCAAGGTTGAGGGACATGGTTAACTTTACTCATGTGTATGTCTTTTGTAGTATTTAATTTAGGCATATACATAAAATCTATTGCAGGATGAAGGCTGTGATTTCAGGCAGTGCTCATAAAATACAAAAGGAACAGTTTAGACAATTACACCATGCATTACTTAGTTTGCTCACCTAGATTTAGTTGTATATCCCTTATTTAGATCTTTTTTTGAAAGGATAAAGGAAAGCTCCAATGAGAGCCTTTGACACTGAAGAAAAAAGAGGGAGCATGCATGTCTGTATGTATGAACATTCTGTATATATAAAATAAATCTATTTTGTTTAGAAGTGCCTCAGGTATTCCCAAAGAACCAGCTCCATAAGGCAGAAATGCAGATCTAGTGTTTGCATTGTTTTACTCCTAATACTATCTATATGATATATGTTGAAGGGCAACACACTATCTTCTGCTGTGTTTCCTAAAAAATGGAGCATGTTGTATATATGCTGGGTAACAAAAGGCTGCCTTGCTAGCCTATTCTAGCCTTTGGACCTAGAAGTAAGGGAAATAAATTCTGTGGAAATTCAAACAAACAGAAACCTGACTTGGAAAATAATTTTGTTGTCCATCAAACCTGACACATGAAAATAATCTGACCATATTTTGGGATTAAAATTTTTCGGTTGTAAYTTAGTGTTATATCAGTGTGATTTACTATGTCTTTTCAATAAATTAAGAAAACCAAATCCTTGTCTATCTGAATTAATATAACAAGATTATCAAGAGGAATAGATACGCCATGGCTGAGATTTCATTGTGTTAAATTCATCTGTGGAAGAATGAAATATTCAGTCACTAGAATATGAATTTAGACATCAGCTGTTTTTGAGAAGTTATTTAGAAGTTGAAGTTAATTACAATTATAAATTAAAATAATTTCTTGTCAGCTCTAAAATATGTTTGGGTTTCTCCATTGTTATTCTTCTTTAAACTAGTAGTTAAGTTATGGTTGATACTGTCAGAATGAAATTAATCTTGTCCAGACTAGCCTCTGAACAAGAGGAAAAAAAAAAAAAGGCAAAGCAGGTCTGTGTGAATATTTCAGTATGTCTTTCTCCATCTGTCTCTGCATGTCGTTTTTAGCACTTCAAATAATTTTTCAAATACTTTCAAATACTTCTCTCTGTTGTGTCAAATAAATTGTGACCAGTTATGCCCTTAACATTACGCAGTCACCTTGTGATGCATGCGTAAATGAATAATGGCATTGGGATTTAAAGTTTTGTGAAGAGTCTTGGCTTCCTTGTGTAAGTCTCTTCTACGTTTCCCGGAGGTGGAGGGAATAAAGCTGCTCTTTCAGGTTTGTTTTCTTCATGTAAGGAGGTGATTGATGAACCTGTGGTAATGAGAAGAAAAATCTAAGACTGCCTTGTCTTTCAAGAAAATAATGAAAATTAGATTTATCCAACATTCTTAGAATAATAAATTAAACTTAGGTGTCTGATTTTTAAAAACTCCCTTGACTGTTTTGGAGGAGTTGAGTCACTATGATGGTGTGATCATGTCAGCCTTCTGATGACTGAATTGAGTAACAGGAAATAGACAGTCAAGGGAGGAAATAATGCAGAGAATTTCTTTTTTTTTTTTAATGTGATTTTTGTATTGACTTTGGTACATGTTAATGCATTGCTAACCTTTTTTTAGCAATAGACTTTATACTTTTGACAAGGGCATTAAAAATGTGTAATGTTCAAGCTACAGATAAGTTATCATCCATCAAATTCTGGTTGTAAACTCAATATCCTCATAGCTTAAAGCTCTTAAATCAGAGATCAAAATTAATTTATTTTTATTATCTATTTATTGAGAAATATTTCTTCAGGAGTAGTYACTTGGGAGATACACCATCATGTTTAAAAGGGTATTCTATATGAAAGGAGAATTCAGGAAACTTTAATTATGTGTTCCTTAACTTACTAGGAAACGGTAGCTTAGTTTTGATTTGTTTGGGTTTTTAGTTTCATAAGATGAAGTTAAATTGCGGAGTTCTTGCTTCTTACTTTTCAGGTAGGTGAAACAATAGGAAATACTGTATCTTGCATTAAAATATGAATGCTAAAAATGTAACCTTATTCCTTCTGAAAGATCATAGAATCATAGAATAGTTTGGGTTGGAAGGGACCTTTTAAAGGTCATCTAGCCCAGCCCCCCTGCCACGGGCAGGGACATCTTCAACTAGATCAGGTTGCTCAGAGCCCTGTCCAACCTGACCTTCCATGTTTCCAGGGATGGGGCATCTACCACCTCTCGGGTGCCAGTGTTTCACCACCCTCAGCGTAAAAAATTTCTTCCTTACATCTAGTCTAAATCTACCCTCTTTTASTTTAAAGACATTCCCCCTTGTCCTGTCACAACAGGCACTGCTAAAAAGTTTGTGTGTCGTCCCCCCTCATATCTTTCTTATAAGCCCCCTTTCAGTACTGAAAGGCTGCAATAAGGTCGCCCCAAAGCCTTCTCTTCTCCAGGCTGAACAACCCCAACTCTCTCAGCCT
>JAYKAV010003205.1:318268-372394 GCA_035582835.1 Phoebastria nigripes | reverse complement strand
AGAGGGGCAGAATCCCCTCCCTCGACCTGCTGGCCACGCTTCTTTTGATGCAGCCCAGGATACGGTTGGCCTTCTGGGCTGCAAGTGCACATTGCTGACTCATGTCCAGCTTTTCATCCACCATTACCCCCAAGTCCTTCTCGGCAGGGCTGCTCTCAATCCCTTCATCACCCAGCCTGTATTGATACCGGGGGTTGCCCCGACTCAGGTGCAGGACCCTGCACTTGGCCTTGTTGAACCTCATGAGGTTCACACAGGCCCACTTCTCGAGCTTGTCCAGGTCCCTCTGGATGGCATCCCGTCCCTCAGGCGTGTCGACCGCACCACTCAGCTTGGTGTCGTCTGCAAACTTGCTGAGGGTGCACTTGATCCCGCTGTCTATGTCATTGATGAAGATATTAAACAGTACTGGTCCCAATATGGACCCCTGTGGGATGCCACTTGTCACCGACCTCCACCTGGACATTGAGCCATTGACGACTACCCTCTGGATGCGACCATCCAACCAATTCCTCACCCACCGGACAGTCCACCCATCAAATCTATACCTCTCCAGTTTAGAGAGAAGGGTGTTTTGGGGGACTGTGTCAAAGGCCTTACAGAGGTCCACATAGATGACATCTGTAGCCCTTCGCTTGTCCACTGCTGTAGTCACTCCATCATAGAAGGCCACTAGCTTAGTCAGGCAGGACTTGCCCTTGGTGAAGCCATGCTGGCTGTCTTGAATCACCTCCCTGTCCTCCATGTGCCTTAGCATAAGCTTCCAGGAGGATCTGTTCCATGATCTTCCTAGGCACAGAGGTGAGACTGACTGGCCTGTAGTTCCCCAGGTCTTCCTTTTTTTCCCCTTTTTAAAAATGGGGGTTATGTTTCCCCTTTTGCAGTCAGTGAGGACTTCACCGGACTGCCACGACTTCTCAAATATGACATAGTGGCTTAGCAACTTCATCCGCCACTTCCTTCAGGACCCGCGGGTGGATCTCATCGGGTCCCATGGACTTGTGCACCTTCAGGTTCCTTAGATGKTCTCGAACCTGATCTTCTCCTWCAGTGGGCAGCTCTTCATTCTCCCAGTCCCTGCCTTTGCCTTCTGCGGCTTGGGTGGTGAGGCTTGAGCACTTGCCGGTGAAGACCGAGGCAAAAAAGTCATTGGGTACCTCTGCCTTCTCCGTATCCTGGGTAACCAGGTCTCCCATTTTGTTCTGGAGAGGGCCCACGTTTTCCCTCATCTTCCTTTTATCCCCAACGTACCTGTAGAAGCTTTTCTTGTTGCCCTTGACATCCCTGGCCAGATTTAATTCTATCAGGGCTTTAGCTTTCCTAACCGGATCCCTGGCTGCTTGGACAATTTCTCTGTATTCCTCCCAGGCTATCTGTCCTTGCTTCCACCCTTGTAGGCTTCCTTTTTGTGTTTGAGTGTGTCCAGGAGCTCCTTGTTCATCCAGGCAGGCCTCCTGGTGTTTTTGCCTGATTTCCTCTTTGTTGGGATGCATCGCTCCTGAGCTTGGAGGAGGTGATCCTTGAATATTAACCAGCTTTCTTGGGCCCCTCTTCCCTCCAGGGCTGTGTCCCGTGACACTCTACCAAGCAGCTCCCTGAAGAGGCCAAAGTCTGCTCTCCTGAAGTCCAGGGTAGCGAGCTTGCTGCGCGCCCTCCTCAGAGGATCTTGAACTCCACCATTTCATGGTCACTGCAGCCAAGGCTGCCCTTGAGCTTCACATTCCCCACCAGCCCCTCCTTGTTGGTGAGAACAAGGTCCAGCATGGCACCTCTCCTCTACCACTTGGGGAAGGAAGTTATCATCGATGCATTCCAGGAACCTCCCAGATTGCTTATGCCCTGTCGTGTTGTCCCTCTAACAGATACTGGGGTGGTTGAAGTCCTCCATGAGGACCAGGGCTTGTGAACGTTAGGCTGCTCCTATCTGTCTATAGAGGGCCTCATCCACTTGGTCTTCCTGGTCGGGTGGCCTGTAGCAGACCCCCACCATAATGTCACCTGTCCCTGCCCTCCCTTTAATCCTGACCCATAAGCTCTCAGTTGGCTCCTCATCCATAGGTAAAGAGATATCCAAGATAAACTGTTTGATTTTATTTCTCCAGCAACATTTCTTCTTGGATACTCTAATTTAAGCTATGATAATAGAATAAAACATATAAAATTATTTTATTTTGCACAAAACAGTGTGCTGGATTATAATTTCTCTCTGAAGTGCTTTAATATTAAATCCATATTTTTATGTAGAGTCCCAAAGTGGTATTTGATGTTTCTTAGACTCATGGTAGAGGAGATTCCTGACCCAGAGACTGTGGAAAATAAAAAGACTGTGTACATAGGAGTTCAGTAATATGCAGTAGTTGAGGGCACCTGGAAGAACAGATAAAGAGAATTCAAAGAAAARTGTTCGTAGGGTATTTTTTTATTTTTAATTTCATAACCTGTTTTTTTGTGCTTTTCAAGTCTCACTCATTTTTCCTTCATATTTTTGAACCGCAATGCAGTATTCATCTGATAATATCCTGTTGTTACTATCTTGATAACAACCTACCCAGTTTTGGTGAAACCCTTTATATAGACAAAAGGAGCAAGACCTAACTGTGCTTTATCCTACCTCCTAATGGGTATGTTATCAGGCAGAGTTTTAGCTAGGAGTAAGAGTCCAGTCTGGATGCTACATTCCCATGCTGAGAAGAAGTCAAGTCAGGGAAATAGAAGCATGCAACCCATTTTTTTTTCTACCTTTTGGCAGCTGGCAAGTCTGAAATAATGTGGAAGGTGGTACTTCTGTGGGACACTTCCTCACCTAGTTAAATTTGSTTGTTGGCCTGAGGCATTGCAATTGTACATGATAGATGTATACGAGTTAGTTGTTAATGTAGCTGGCCTTTGGACTTTTGCTTTTTTAAGTTGTTTCTGTCAGAAAGGGCAATACTGAAAAGAATCACTACTGCTGCAGCAAGAGGTTCAAGCTGAGGGAATGAATTTAGAGATCTCTGTCATTTACATACAAGTAAACCAAGTTATTCAAATCAGATGCATCCCAGGAAATTACTAGCTATGTCAGTGAAGGATAGTGACATTGGGGAGGAGTCCTTAGCAGACCTCCTAAAAAAACTACTGCATTTCTTGAGTTTGGTTCTGCTGGCAAAAATGTTTGGACTTACTGATCTGCAAAAGATAAATTTGGTAAAGGCATAATCAGGTAGTCTCTTACCTCTCTGTAGTGTCTTGATTCACTTAAGGTTTAAGGCAGCCATTTTAGGAAGACTTAATAATGCTTAAGCCTGTGTTTGTTGTTAAGGTGATGCTAGTATGAATCATGTGTTGACTACTTATGTTCTTGGCAGGTGGTTGGGAATGTGATACATTACAGAACTGATATACTCAGCACACCAAGGGAACAATATGTTCTAAGCAGCTAAGGCCAGCGGCAAACCTTTTTCACTGGTAGGTAGCACCAGTTGTGAAACTCGAGCATTATGAATCTTTTTGTAGCCTTCAAACCAGAGGGGTCATTAGACCATGTAATTTAATTTTCTGTACCTGTTAGAGAGGTCTTACCCCATATTGAGCTCAGCAGTTTGTGTTTGGAAAAAAAAAAAAACAAACAAACAAACAAAAAAAAAAACCATGTGTATGTTTCAAAGATGTCACAGGCTCCACTACTTTCTCGTAATTTGTTCTAATAGTTAATTGGCCTCACTCTTATATAAAAAAAAAAAAAAAAAAAAAAAAAAAAAAAAAAAAAAAAAAAAAAAAAAAAAAAANAAAAAAAAAAAAAAAAAAAAAAAGGCGTGAGAGAGAGACAGTTTGAAAATTGCTTTTTTCTTCCTTCCTCTATTTGAGTAAAGAGCCTTTATTAAGCAGTATTTTCTTCCCACAAAGAAGCACAGTAATCAAGTCACCATCAATCTTTTTTGATTAGATAAACAGATTCACTTGTGTATTACTCTAAGATATTTACTTCCATCCTCAAGTCACTTTTGTGGCTCTTTTATGTATCTCCCTTTTCACAGCATCCTTTTAAGAATATAAACTCCAGTACTGTGTGTAGTATTTGTGGTTTCAACATGGCCATGTGTTGAAATAAAATAGTCTTTGTATTTCTACCGACTACTCTGGGTTTTTTCATAYGTCAAAAAATTGCATCAACATTTTTCTGCCACAGCATTCTACCAAGAACTCCTTTTATTTGATACATTGATACCTTGGCCATTGCCAAAAGTCGGTCTCTTGGAAAATGTTTTCTGATTGTTGTGGTTTAACCCTGGCCAGCAACTAAACACCATGCAGCTGCTCGCTCAGCCCCCACCTCCGGTAGGATGGGGGAGAGAATCGGGAGGGCACGAGTAGGAAAACTCATGGGTTGAGATAAAAACAGTTTAATAATTGGAATAAAACAAAGTAGAACAGTAATAATAACAGGGATAACAACAACAACAATAGAATATACAAAGCAGGCGATGCACAATGCAACTGCTCACCACCCGCCGAACCGACGCGTAGCCTGATATGCGAGAGCTTGTCCTGTGATGCCAGAGCCCGGCCCCGCCTGCCCCCCCCCAACTTAGTTCTTATACCAAGCATGATGTCACATGGTACGGAATACYCCATTGGCCAGCTGGGTCAACCGCCCCGACTATGCTTCCCCCGCCAGCTTCCCATGCACCTGGCAGGGCATGGGAGGCCGAAAAGTGCCCGGTGCAAGCACCACCCAGCAACACCCAAAACATCAATGGGCCATCAACGCTCCTATGATACCAAAYCCAAAACACAGCACACCCTCCCCAGCTACTGGGAAGAAAGTTAACTCTGTCCCAGCCGGAACCAGGACAGTGATAAACAACTGCATTTGACCATGTTTAAAATTTGTGTGGTTTAGGGTCTGTTTTTTTTGTTTGGTTGGTTTTGGGTGTGTTTTGGTGTTTTGTTTTGGTTTTTGATTTTTTGTTTTGTTTTTGTAGAACTATGTTACCAAGTAGTGCTTATGTATAACTTGCCTGTTCTCATTGCTTTTTTTATATCAACAGTAATTTTAATGTTAATCACTGATGAAAAAGCCAAGTAGCTGCAAGCTTCCTGCCAGTCCCTGCAGAACTGGGCTTTTTTAAATTGACAGTTGTTTTTTCTTAAGTCACCTCAAACTGTATCTCAGAATCTCAGTGCTATGAGTTCATAGGCTGTATGTGTTGCAAGAAAAGGGTATCCAAAGCTGTAAGTATTTTTATTTTCCCTATATATTAATATAGCACACATACAATTACTTTTCTGAAGGTGGTATCTGAGAGGAAGAGCTATGAAAAAAAAAAACCAAACCTGTGAATCAGGTTGTCTTGTAGTATGTTCTGTCAGCTGCTCCTAGATTGACTGTCCTGAGTCTTGTGACAACTTTTTGTGTTCTGAATATTTAAAGCTTTTAACAAGACAAATTGAGGGAACTGTGGTGATTTGGGGGTGAGGATTCTGCATTTGCAAACAAAAAGTAATAAAATTCTTTCCATCCAGTCTTATTCCATTAAAAAAAAAAATCGAACAAGAAACCTATTAAAGGATGCTTACAGATAAAAATCGTATCTAATTTAGGACTTCATTAAGTACGCCCGAATAATGAAAGATGCTAAATAGTCATCTCTAAATAATGAGATGCTAAAGTACATCTCTTAACTTAGTATTATAGTCAGTGTTTTGCAACACAGATGCACCAAATCATATTTCAAATGATAGCCTTAATAAGTGAATATGATTGATATGCAGTTATGTAAGATTTTTCTTACAACTTGCTGGATAAAAGAGAGGTATTTCCTGTCCTGCGTTCAGCTACTTCTAAAACTGTTGCTGTAAGGTTTGTTTCTCTCTCCTCCTTTCCTCAGACTTGTTAGCATGGGTCTTTCCTCTTCTAGAAAGGATGGTATGGACTTGCAGGTTGAAAACTTATTTGTAAAAGAGTTATTACTTTAAAAAGTAGTTTTCAATAATTCAGCAAGGAAGAAGCAGTGATTATATGGTGGTTCTGTCTCTTTTGTATTTCTAATGGTCAGGCTAAGTCTTTTTTAATTTCTATTAATGAATTCCCTTAGTTAATTTTGGATGTTCTGGTTTTAATTCTCTGCCAGTTTGGATGTCAATGTTTATTATTAAAACAATATCTTTGTGCATGATAAAATTATAGGTGATAGCGTTCTGTAATTTAGCTCTGTCCTTGCAGAAATTAGTGTATGACTCCCAGTTTGTGAATGGCAGATTTTCCTGAGCTCCCAAGGGCTTCAGGCATTCTGATGTGTATGTCATCCTCGGAAAGCAAGCTGTAGCAACAATGACACCTCTGTTACGGCTGTTAATATAAGCCTTTCCATAATGTTGCTGGTGTTTATAGATTAATCGATAACTTGGAAGGGGAGATGTCTCTGAGGTTAAGCAACTTTCTCCTCTACAGCCAGTTTCGTCTTCAGCTTAAGTGTACTTGACATTTTGGAACCAGTTACAGCGAAAGATGCGACAAACAAGTAGAGATGTTGGACAACTATAGCTGAAGAATTCTGTACTTCAGATGTTTTCTCCTTGAATATCCTTTCTGCAGACCTTGTAGTTGTTGATAGATGCAATGACATTCCTAATAGATAAAATCACCACAGGTTTCTTTCTGAAATTGAATAAGATTACATAAGCATTTTTATTTTCAGAGTTCAGATAAAGTATTTAATCATCTGTTCTCAGGCTTAATTTAAAAAAAAAAAAAAAAATCTAGATCAGTAGTGCTCATATTTACACTGACACTGTTATTGGTTGACTTACATCACTGGAATTAAACTGCAAGGTTAAGAAAGACCTAAATCAACTTCTCTAATTTAATACTGCTTTGGAAAATTTTTAAATCCTGTTCTATCTGAACAGGAGAAGGTTTCCTTTTTAAAGTGACACTGGATTTAAGAGTCGTCCAGAATTCTAGTCATGTGTTTAACTTTTATTGTATTGACTTCCAAGGAATTAAATGTATGCTTAAAAGGAGATGCTTGCTGATGTACCATGCTGTAAAAGCTAGCTGACTAGTGTAATCACTTATTTTTGGAAATCTTTCTTTAGTGTACTACATGTGATACAGATTATAAACATTTGAGGTAGGTGTAGCTTGGGCAGTCACTTAATAGAAAACATCTCCAGACTACCGGTATCCTGTAGCAGTATTACAAGCAATTTCACTAATCTGTCAAGCAGCCAGCTAGAATGGAGTAATTGCCTCTCTTGATTTCACAACAAACAAGTCTGAACCTCCTGAAGGTGAGCGTGAAATTCAGCAAGAAATTCACTGCTGCCCACTGAGGGTTTTTAAACACAGGACTGGGCTATCAATTTAAACTGTAAGTATGGATCACTAGTTTATGTTTATATGCAATGTAGAAACCAGTCATTTCTAACTACCACTGTCTGTAACTATTTACATCTTCTGAATGCTAATATATCCACAAGCATATGGGACTATTACAGAACTCATGCATCATGGTACGGAGTAGGAGTTGTTTAATGTCACTGAAGTCTTCAGTAGTTCTCGTGTGATAGTTTCTAACATTAAGACATTGGTAGACACCCCATTTAAGAAAACCAAACCAACCAAACAAACAAACAAAAAACCAAACAAACAAACAAAAAAAACCCCAAACAAAACAAAACAGAAAACAACAACAAAAAAACAAAAAAACCCCAAGAAACCACACACACAAAGAACAAAAAACTCTGGAAAATGTCTTTGGAGTGGAATGGCAAAGAATTCTGCCCCAGATTTTTAGTCTAAATTTGTGTGTGGTGTTAGGAAAGGCTGTAAATTCTGAAAATGTATTAAGGAAGAAATAAAGTTTGTAGTAATGTGGTACACTGGTAATGCTTTACTTTAGCCATGGCTGCATGTTAATGGTTTATTAAAGATCTTTGATTTACATTTCTATAACTGTAAATAAGTACACTTGTAGATGCTGTAAGTATTAGTTAACTTTCTGCATGCTTTTGAGAAAGCCTTGAATACTTGAATAACAAAAATACCTTTGAAATAAAATCACATTCCTATGTGTTTCTGTAGTGCAGAAAACAATGTACCCCTAATCCTGGTTTATGCCTTTACATTTTAACAAAGTAAAGAGAATGCTCGGTTGGAACCCAGAGGGCAAATATGTGCTTAAGCAGAGTAAGAACTCACCAGCAAGTGCATTTTTAGTGAGACACATTTACTCTGGCCGTTACCTTCACTTTCTGTGGTGGTTCTTGTCCTTCATCTTTTCTTTGTTTTTTATTCCTCCGTGATACAATCAGTGTCTCAAACTGAATCTCCTCTTGTTTACATGTCCATAAGTCTGAAAGTAATTCAATTAAAGTAGATTCAGCTAGTCAGGTGGCAGTATGTGAAGCAGGAGGAGAGGGAATTAGGGCCTTTATTTCTGTGGCATTTTTTTTCTTGCTTTTTGTTTTATTTTAAATTACAGTGATGACAAACATTTTGGTTGAGCATCCCCTCCTCTAATAGATGAGCCTCATAGAATGAAAACGCACTGTGGCCTTCTATTTTCTCTTCTTTCCTGACTGCATCCCATTAGCTTCCCGCATCATTTTTCTATTCCTGCCCTCCACCCACTGACACACTTCTCCCCTCTCAGCTGCAGCATGCTCCCCCTTTCTCCCTCTTGCAGCTGTGTTGCAGGCTTCCCGTTGTCATAGTGACAGTAGGCAACTAGTCRGAAAGGAAAAGATAGAGAACAGCACCAACAGCCACCTTAATCCCAGCAAAATGCCAGCGCTGTTATAATTGCTGCCTCACTTGAGCAGACACCCAGCACTTTGGAAATCTCACACTGCTTGACTACTTTCACCTCCTTATTTCATAACAAAAACATAATCAAGACCTAAGCTTTTGTACTTAAATTGTCAAGGAGCAGCAGGGTAAAGTCAATAGGGTACTGGATTAAGGGGAAAGGCGTGTTGGTAAACTTACAGCTTGGTCTCTGGCTGCTCAGGTGCTTCATCATTCTGTATCTCAGTTCATCACCTGTAAAAGCAGGAGATTTGATTGTTTTGTAGATCTTGGAGAGGCTTCTGTTCACTATTAATATACATGATATTTTCATTTTGGCTATCAGTTGTATAGTTGGTTGCATGTAAAATTATAACCTCCACTGCTCTGCTATTGCCTATGAACCTGTTAGTATTGAACCAGAGCAACATGTTGCTGTCCTACATGCCAAGACCCAAGTATGCACTGACAGACAACACACTTGTGAATACTAAGCATGAGAATGTGACCCTGGCTCATCCTCTCACTGCTAGGGCTCATGTTGCTCTTTCTCTCTAACGAGACTTGTTTCAATGCAGTATTTTCAATTCTCACATTCAAAAAAAAAAAAAATAGGGAGCAGGGGAAGAGGAAAGCCATTCGAATGCAGAATTTCTGTTGTTATCTATTACCCTGTTTAAATACTCTGGACACTAAAAACAGAGTAGAAAGCTCATTTCTAACACGAAGGGGCTTACAATCAGTATAGCTGAGTGGACAAGAAAAATGAAGACAGTAGGAAAAAGAATGTGTGAGTAGGAGTAACCATGTTTTTAAACAGTTTTATGTAAGTGTTTTGTATCATGTACAGAAAAAGCTGCTGTCTCATGTTGGAAGTCGAGAAGGGCAACGAAGCTGGTGAAGGGTCTGGAGAACAAGTCTTACGAGGAGCGGCTGAGGGAACTGGGACTGTTTAGYCTGGAGAAGAGGAGGCTGAGGGGAGACCTTATTGCCCTCTACAACTACCTGAAAGGAGGTTGTAGCCAGCTGGGTGTCGGTCTCTTCTTCCAAGTAACTAGTGATAGGACAAGAGGAAATGGCCTCAAGTTGCGCCAGGGGAGGTTTAGATTGGACATTAGGAAACATATTTTTACTGAAAGAGTGGTCAAGCATTGGAACAGGCTGCCCAGGGAAGTGGTTGAATCACCGTCCCTGGAAGTATTTAAAAGACGTGTAGATGAGGCGCTTAGGGACATGGTTTAGTGGGCATGGTGGTGTTGGGTTGACGGTTGGACTCAATGATCTTAGAGGTCTTTTCCAACCTTAATGATTCTACGATTCTAAGTCAGAATCAGGCCTACCCAATGATTTCATTTTATTGTTATTCTGTTAGAGCAGCTGTTTTAATTTATGGCAGTTTGTACGCTTACAGCCACACGTTGATATAGCTTTCAGTAGACGGTGTCCATTCAGTCTCCACTTGGGAAATTTCTTTGTCTCATATCCTTTGCCTTTGGTTACTGCCCTCTGCAAAATTTAGAGGTAGCAGTCTTTTAAAGTACTGAACAACCCTCTGTACAACTGTAACCTGTGCCAAGGAAGCTTTGAAAATCGTCCTCTATCCATCTCCCTTTCCCAATACTTTTGTTGAATAATTTTGTTTGCTAGTTTCGTGCTATCTTCCTTCCATTTTATCCCTGTAAGTGGATATTGGTTCATAATTGGAGTATCCCCTGTTAGTAATTTGAACTCTTATCGGACCCTTCTGTATAGTAGACTAATGGAGAGAAAGGAAGTCCCTTACTTCACTGTAGAATCATGATTGCTTAGTATTACAGGATTTGMATTGCACAGGCCATGCATCAGCCTCACTCTCACTTCCCAGCGATCTGTGGAGGGCTGAAAAAAATGGAAGTTATGTTGATATAGCAAAAGACAGAAATACCAGCGCACACAAATTTATTGCTGTAATCTAGCCAAAATGCACTACAAGCAATCTAAGTGCATTCCAAGGATCCCAAGTTGCTTTGAACAGCATGTTCTGTCTGACCAAAGCTACTGCAGTTTTTCTTATTGCTGCCAAAGTTGTGTATTCCTTTGCTGCATCTATGTACCATTAGTTTCATTTCCCAGCTGCTTTGGCAATATGCAACTGCATGAGTAGGCATTAGGGCAAATATGCAGTCTCTCCTGATAAAGAGCAAATCACTTCAACAGCTGCATCTCTGGTTCACAGTACTAGATGATTTGTATCCAGCTGATGATGCTCCAYCTCACAAACTCCTCTGCATGAAATCTGAGTGTTCTCAGACTCTCAGGTGGTATAACCAGCACAGCTGTACTGATGTGAATGAATCTGCTAGTTTACAGAGGCTGAGCACCTAGCTCTGTATGGTTGTAGTGGGGAACATGACCTTCACTGACCTATGGGCCACTGCCAAAGTCTGACACTTTTCCTCCTTTTCTTGATGCAGATATTTTAAACAATAGTTTTGAGCCTCCAGTCTTTGCCTAGCTGGTCCAATGACAGGTGAAGTTTTGTGTGAATTCATACCTGTTCTGCCTGCTTCTGTACTTTTCCGTAAGAATTGAGTTACCTTACTTTCTCAGAGCTATTTATTTCTTGGTGGGTTGGTGATATTTGGCAAGGACTTCCATATATCTCACCCTACAAACTATCTCTCTGCATCTTGCTGCTGAGGGAATGGGAGAGAACTCAGAACCAGTTTTACGGAACTATTTTTGCTTCGTTAGGCTGATGATAAAAATTTTTCACCAATCTAATTTAATAAGCATAAATGAAAGGTTTCTTAAGTTGCTTTTTTACAAGGGATTATTTAAAAGCTGAATTCATAAATGTTAGGAACATTGAGAGAATGCAAAATAAGCCTAATATACTGATAAGTCCAACTTTAAGGCGTGTAGAACAGGATGAAAAATGCCATGTGACCTAAAGTCCTGACTGCTAGAAACAGATTTTGCCAGTTCAAATTTTTTTAGTACATTAGTCTCAGTGGGTAATGTGGTGGTGGGATTTTTGGAACCAGGACCAAGGTGTGAGTGTAACACTGAACTGGGTATCAGCATCCTTGCACAGCTAGCCACAGAAATAAACTTATTTTGTTGCTTTGCTTTTCACTGGCAAATAGAAATTGCACTGTCACAATGCCAGATATAATACTAGATAAAAACTTTGTTTTGGTAGCTTGAATAATAGACTAACTAGATGCAGAAATCTTAAGTATAATGGAACTGTAATGGTTGCAACACCTTAAAGAGAACCTAACAAACGTTTAATAAAATAGACATATCCTTAACACATGATGAGCTTAATTCCTTTCATGCTTCTGTCTTAAATCCAGCTTAGGTACTTTCTCATCTGGATGGCTTAAGTTTGCAGTGTGTTCACAGACCATTCCATTCTGTTTACATTTTTAATATGCACTCAACTCCATTAGTTTATCTGCGTTTCTTGGGTATTTACAAATGGAAACATCTTTTCTCAGTCTGGACAAATAAATAGCTCTATCTAATTTTTTGGTCATTGTCTTGCTAAAGATGAGGAGTTACAAGCTAATACTCTTTATTACATGTGTCTTTTTTTTTTTTTCCCCCTTTATAGAAAGCTTTGTTATCCTGATTATAAAATGAAGTGTAAGATAAGATTTCCAAAAATGACAAAGGCATGCAGCTGTTTAATTGGTAGGAAAATTATTTGCTGTGAAACTTTATGAAAAGTGACTATCATTAAATATAGGAATTACATCTGTATTTACTCAGCTAGCATTTTAGAGGAAGCAGCAAATAAAGTGAAAATGTCTTAAGTAGTTCTTAGTGCTCAAGTGTAGCACCTATTCTTTTGCGGCCTTCATTCAATATACTAAAAAGCCTTAGTTCTTTTATACTTAACTAACAAATTTAGGTTAGTTTTCCATTAACTTTTAAGTCCGTTATTTGTCTGTTTTCAATCTTAGCTATTCCTTTGCATCTTTATATCTCTGTCCATCATCTATACTGATGCTGACACAGTAAGCTCAAACATCTTTGGGTGCTGTTTTAATAAACAATTGTGTAGGGTTTAAAGACAAGATAGCGGAATTAAGTATGCACCTTTATTAAGAGTCATTCCCCAGAGAACTTGACTTTACTGAATGCTCAGATCAGTGTACTTTTCATATCACAAGCTATGTAAAATAGCAAAGATTCTGCTGTGGAAGCCCAAACATATAAAGACATGAGCAAAAATATGCATGTAGGAATGTGGTTGAAATTGAGACAGTGTTGATAGATCAGCACAGAGAGGCAGCAACTGCTGCAGGCTCCAGGGCTGGTCTGCAGGTCTATTAACACTTCATACCCTGAACTGCTGCAATAGAACAGATTTGTGCAACGACCTGATTTTATTCCACTTCTTCACTGAAGCATATGAGAATACCCTACTAAACTGCTCGTATAATTAGAAGAGTGAGGCATCTAGTGATGTTATAACAAGTGATGATAATAAAGTCTAGCTAGGATCAGACTTACCGTTTGGAGGAGCCTCTCTCCTTTTATGTGATCGCAGAAAGGGGAGTGAATATTATAGTAGCTTATACGTCTAATTTAAACACCTTAGCTGAACTGTAGCATTTTCACTGAAAAGAACATAGTGTCCATCCTTCCTGTTCTTCTGTCAGAGAAAAATAATTGATTGATTCTTTGTTCAGTACTTCTTTATTTGGTAGGTGAACACTGCAGAGGAGAGAAATGTTAATTTGTGCTTGTTACAGCTCCTTRAGAGATGGCAATACATAGCCTTAGGATAAACGGGAAGACTTAAAGTAATAAAACAGTAATACAGCTCTCCTGCTTTCATCTCAGGATCCAGGTTTAATCTTGTCCTTTTTTGCCAGCTTTTTTCCTACTGCAAAAAATGTGAGGTGTTCTTGGCATCTCCTTTGTAGCACTTGCCAATGGAAATCTCACATTTACCTCCATTACTAACTCACTGTCTCTTTGGCTTTTTGTGTTTATTTTGGGCTTCCCCCCCCCCATTTTCTGATGCCCCTTTCTGCTCTTCAGTGATTTTTTTTAACTATGTTTGCCTATAATTGTTTTAAGGCATACAGGTACCTGGTAAAGTAAGTACTCATAGTCAGTTCTGTAATGCTGCTCAGCTGAACTTTGGTACCATAATCTTGAATATACTATCGACAGGTGGACTGTTTAATGCTAACTATCATACAGCTTTGGGTGGAGATTTTTTTTTTTCTCTCTCTGAAAGGGAAGAAGAATATATCAAGGAAGAATGAAAGATTATCAAATACAATATGCAGTGTTTCCTTACTTCATATGTATTACACACGCATATGTATCTGTGTTTCTAATTTCAAGCAGATTGTAAGATATTTTAGTGATTGCATGGAATTTAGATGTATGTTTAAGTAATCTCAGAAGTTACTTTTCCCAAGAAAAAAATTCTGTTACAGTATTTTCTTTGACATATATTTAGAAATCGTAATGGTATACAGCATCCACTAATAATCAGAAATGTTTGCATTTGAAAATAAACATCACACTTTGTTTAGTGCAAAACCATATATATATGCATAGAGAACTTCAGCAAAAGCTTTATAGGTGGTGTAATAACTTTTGCACATATGCAGAAAAATATCTAAGTAAAAATGCAACAGTTAAATTACTTGAATGTGTTCTGTAGTGATCATCTACAGTGCTTTTCCTTTTCACTCTAACTCTGGCATTTTTGTTTTATTAAATACATTCTTGGTTAAATATGTGTATTAAAGTGAAATGCCTCTAGCAGTTATATTACAAGCTGTATAAACTTTCATTGTGTATTATATATCGGTTGGTTCAAATGTATTTACAAGGTTTTTATACTTCCCTTTTTTATACCTTCTCTTTTAGTGGCAGTAATTCTGTACACTTAAACTTGTTTGCAATTAATTGCTTATTTTAAAAGCACGTAAATGGAAAGCCCTAAATTATTTTGAGCTTTGTGTCACCATACTTGTTAGTACAGTGGAAGTTCTCTCTACCTGCTACAGTATACGGTAATGGCAGAAGTGAATCTTGTGTGAAGTCCTGTGATCCTCCTTCACAGGATGAGTGAGTAGTAAAATTTAGGCTGCAGTCTCCCTTGATGTTGCTCAGCCAGAGAAGTAGCCAACACCACAGAGCCAGGCACCTGCTATCTCCATCCAGATGGCCACCATTCCCAGTCCTGCTTTCACAAAGATCAGTGCTCTGGCCCTTATCTCCAGAGAACCCAAAGCTATTGCTGCAGTTTGTTGGTCGTGTAACTTGCTGCAAGATTTTTCTGAACTCTTTAGTATTCCAGAATGAAAAGTCCTGTGAACACAGGAACTGACTCCCAAAGTCAAACTGTCAATTCTTTGAGAAGACAGAAACCTGTACTGTGTGGCCTCTTGTCCAGCTTGACTAAAGATAGCTTTTATGAAGGGGGCAGGAGGGGGACTTAAAAACCATTGCTTGTGATGATTTCAAACTCAGCATTCCAGTGAAACCTTAAGAAACTTGGTTTTGCTAATGAGATGTGCAGGTAGCTTGTAACCTTACTACAGATTTCTTGGACTTTATTTTTGGTTTAAATAAGTTAATTTTGTTGAGTTTCTGTCCTGTTTTCTCTTTGCTGTTCATCAGTGTATAAGAAAATGACCCACTTTCTCATGGTTCATTTTGCATCTCTTTTAGTTGTCCTTTGGAAAGAATTGAAACAGAGCTGAGCTGTGCATAAAACCCTGTATCTTTAGGACCTGTAAAACATAGTACATTTGTTTTGGGTTTTTTGTTTTGGTTTGGTTGTGTTTTGGTTTGTTTGGGTTGTTTTAAAGCACTTTTTTCATAAAGTAAACAGCCATCCAGGAGTCTTTATACAAAAAAATAAAACCTTACTTTCCAAGAAAGCAATTTTGATCTCCTGTATCCCCACAGAAAATATTCAGGTTGATACATATGCAATAATTTTTCATGTGTTTCATGAGTAGTGTATGATACAGCCATGAGAGTCATGGTAGTATAGTGTAAAAGCACTTGGACACTTTGTACAGATAGGAACAGCAACAATCATGTAAGATATATTACAGAAGCACACAGATCTTTTTAAATTTATGATACCTACTTAGCCAGCCTGCATTGTCTAATCAGCTGTAAAAATTTGTGTGATCTCAAGGTGAAAAAGAAAAGGCCAAATGAAGCTATTGTCTTTGACTCCAGCAAAACATTTGCATTTGCAATGAGATTTTTTTTTTTCATCAGACTTGCATTTGTTAATTAAAGGTAAGAAAACTGTTACTGCTTAAACAAATTGAAAAATTGTTCTCAGACCTATGTTCCTTGCGTCTAAATCCAGCATCTTCACTTTATGCAATTGGCTTAATAATGTAGGGGACAATCTTGTAACTGGAGCCTACAAGCAAGCTCCCTTTTGTTCTATACAAGTAAAATGAAGAAACAGTTATTACATTTTCTTGTTTAAACAAAATTCTGCGTGGGACACGTCATCAGGCTCTGAATATAAAAATATAATATTCCTTTAGTGTCAGAAAACTTTCTGTGGTGTAGTAGCTATCTTGGGAAAAATCAGATATGACTTGGTTGCCCTAAGTATTGGTGGAAGCAATTTCTGAAGCTTTTAAAATTTGTATGAAATATAATGCCAAGTGTAGACAGATGAACACATTTCCCTTTATCATAGCAGGGTTATTTCACAGATCATGTCATATAACTGAAGAACAGTAAGAAAGTCTCTCTTACTTTCAAGTGAAGATACTATGCTTCAGTGAGATGCAGAGTAACTCCTATTTTTCAACAAATTAAATGGGAACTAAAAAGAATTTGACACTTTACTAAGCTGAACAGACAAGTCATTGTGCTCACATTGCCATTTTAAGTGCTTTGCTTTTGGGAAGCAGCACAAGAAATCCTGGAAATGATAAAGACTGAGTGATCCGTGTTATCCCAGTAACATTTTGCTGTGCCTAGAACTAGGTGGTCTAATAGTATAAAGCAGATGATGTACAGTGGGATCAATCCGTAGGAAAATCAAGTATGCATAGTACATGATCTCTTGTTGAGAACGTGTGACAAAATTATTTCAGTCACTTCCCAAACATTTATTTGTGTAGTAGGTGGTATCAGTTGTTTGTTTGGTTGTTTGTTTTTTTTTTTTCCAATTTATTATGAATAATCACATGTTTATGTCATATATCATGTTTCATTCTTTGAGAAACTGTAGCTGCCCAGTAGAGAAGCCAGGATGGAGCCCTTAGGAGATGAGGAGACATTTGCTGAGAGAGAATAACTTTCTAGAATGTAAAGGACAAACAGGTTGCRGAGAAATGATGGTGGCCAAGGAATAAGCCCTATGTATAGTAGAGACCAGATGTCTGCTGAGAACAGCAGGAACCCAGGCTTCAGAGGGACTTTCCCTAGAAACCCAAAGGGGACTGTGCAGACTTTTCTGCAACTCTGGAAGTCGCTGATGTGCTGGACTGAGAGCAAGTCTAAGCAAAGAGGATTGATTTACCAGGATGCAGTAGGCAAGGTGGAAATACGGTTATGTATTGTTTTGTTTTATTTTCCTCATTTTGAGTTTTCTCCCCAAAAAATCACTTGTTCTGGTGTCTGTTCTAATAAAACCTAGCTTTCCTATTTAAAAGCTGTTTTGGAGTGTTCGCTGTGGGGAAAAAAGGTTTGAGCAGTCTGACCTCACAGCTCTGGCCAGGGCAGAGCTCCATTGCAGTGCAGCATGCAGTCAAGAACAAACCTACATCACTGGGAAGACTGTGGCACGAGATTCCCATCTATTACAAATTGGCAGATTACCAGCTTACACAACTGTTCAGGATCTTCCCTCTGGTGTTTCTCATTTTTACAGCATACCTGTCTGCATGTTTATATGTATGATTAGCTTAACACAGAGCACTTGGTCATTAAGAAATTACTTATGTTAATGTTTTCAACTATTCTTTAAAATGTAATTAATTTAGAATGTGTTTAATAAAAATAAGCTGCACCCAGACCCTAAAACATCCCTGTTTTTACGAAGCTGCTTAGAAACTATGTAATTAAATTTAATTCAAATCAGAATTAAGATCCAAAGATAAATGGATAAAGGAAATAGTTTAAAATAAAACACTTGGAAGGCTTGCATTCTTTCACACTTTCCTTTTCCAAAGTGTTTTGAAATAGGATTTACTGAAAGAACCATGTAATAAATTGTAGTTGTGGCAGCTCTTTCATATGTGGGGTTAAATGTGACTGGTTATTGGATGCTGTGTAAAAAGTTAAGAAATGTTGTGAAGTATTGCAAAAATTGAATTGAGGTATCATATTTAAATATTTGATAACTAAAATTGATAAATTGGGGCTGAGTATCTTCATTTTGCTATGTCAGTGTCTGTGTATTTTAGATAGCTCCTTTGTACAAAAGATTGTACTTTTAGTTTAGATCTGCATTTTGATACTGTTTTATCACGGGGAAAACTAGATACCAGTTTTCCATTAAGTTGCTTATCATTTAATAGTCTGTGGTCCTGCAGTCTAAATAACTTCTTAGACTTACACTATTTTAGCTGGTGTATTTGGAAAGAACATTTTAAATGCTGAACAGGATTTTAAGATTGCAGCTTTTCTTATAATTTCTGTTGTTATTCTGAGCAAAGGGACAGCTTTGGATTCTTTAAACTAAGCATTGGTTGAAAACCAGCTCTGGGGAAAAAAAGACTTTAAAGAAAACTCTGAATGTGTATTTGTGTCCTCCAAAGTTAAAAGAAAGAACAAATTTTTTTAAGTGTAAATGTGACATCAAATGTTTAAAATGTTTCCAGTTTTTTAATATAAATGTTAACAAATCTCCCCCTCCAATTCATGGTGATGCTTTCTGTTCAAATACAAACACGTAATCTTATTAGCCAAAGACTAAGAAGATTTCTGTATTTAGTAGCAATTAATCTTTGCAGCTGCTAAAACTGTAGAAACACTATAGACAGCTTTAGGATCCTTTAGCATTTCTGATTTAGTAGCCTTCAAAAGTTACTGATTGTCATTGAATCTCTGTTCTTCTTTCATGTCTGTGAATACGCTCTGCTCCATGATTTTATTTTATTTTCCTCACTGAGTCAGCATAATAATTCTCAGTGTTTTTGGGAAGCACCACTGAGCCCATTTAGGAAGTGCTGCGTGATGCCTCTATATAATGGTGACTGACTTAGGTTGTTTACACGTCACCCCAAAAAACCCAAAATGAATGAAGACAGTGAGCTTGAAATTTAAAAAATAATAATGAGAAAGATCAAGAAAAGGTCAAAATATTTGCTTTCGTTTAAAAATTAAGTCATTGAACGGTACAGAATTTGTATCAGAAAAGTTGTTATTTAAGAAAACTTGGGGGCTTCATCAAGCATAGCTTTTTGCATAAAGTGACAGGAGGCCCGAAACACTGTTGTCAAAATTAATTTATTCATTGGAATAGTTTCAAATATCTCCAGGATGCCTTAGATCAATGTGTGTGTGGACCGAGTGTACATATCAATAAGCAAAGCAAGCTTAGAGTCTGTTTCATCATGTATCCAGCTGGGATTGTGAATACTCATGGCTGTATGCTGAAAGATCAGAGAAACAGCAGCAAGAGTGGTAATGGGATCTTCAGTTTCTCCCTGTTCAGATGACGTGGCTGTCGCATCAGGATGTTGTGAGAAGTCTCAGTTTTTAGACACAGTCAATAACCAAGGCATTGGTTGGTGGTGTGAGAGGAAATGTGACTCTTGATTTTGTCCTGGGTTTGGTTCACAAGAGGCACATTGCAACAGCAGCTATTAGGTTCAACATCCTACTGAAACAACAACAATAAAAAAAAAACAACAAAAAAAATCCACAATGGTTGTGATCCACTTCAAGAAGGGATGCTACACAAAAATAAAGATACTTACTGAAAAGAATGTAAAAGAAGTCAGCTAAGAGAAGGAAGTTGTACCAGGTGCTGTGGAAGCTACTTAAGGACACCATATGTGATATTCAAGGCCAGCACCCACCACCTGTTGTGAAAGGCTTGAGAAAAAGTAAAGGGAAGACAGCAGAGCTAGACAACAGAATAAAGGAAATTGTTAGAAAGAAGTAGGTGTCCTTTAAAAAGCTGAATTCACACCCAAATGATGTTTTAAACAGATTTAAATGTAAAAACTTGGTAAGACAGGATAAGGAATATTTGAGCAAATGGTACAAAGAATTAAAACCAGTAATAGGCCTTATGTCTGATGCATCAAGAGCAATGCGCCTGTCAGTCTTTTGAGCTAATGATCATGGTGTAGAAGGAATACTTAGAGAGGCCTGTTTCAGAGAAGTTAAATAAATTCTTTGCATTAATGCTATCTGTGAAAAAAACTATGAAGAATCCCATGATGGAACACTGCTTCTTGGGCTTTCTCAAAGGATATGTGAAATTGAAGTGATTAATGATCATGCAACAAAATAAATGATAAAATAAAATCACCAGTACCAGATTTTATTCACCTAAAATTTCTGAAAGAATTCAAGGAAGAAAATTGCCCACATTACTGACAGGGATACATAACTACTTGCTTTTCAAATTGCCTTGTTATCAGACTTTGAGGCTGGATAGTTTGATACCAGTTTTTTAAAACAGTTCTTAAATCATCCAGGGAGCTGCAAGCCTGTAATGCTGGTGTTTGCCTTAGGCAGTTCAGCACAAATTATAATGCAAAATAAGATTTGTGGATGCCCGAAAACCTGTGATCTGCATGGGAAAGATCAACATGAGGTTTGCGAAGAGGAAATCTACACATATCTTGGAATTCTTTGAATTCCAGGAAATATGTAGATAAGGGTGCTAATGTGGTTTCCTTGAATTTCCACAAAGTTTTTGATAAAGCCCCTCACCAAAGGGAGCACATAGACATAGCATGAAAGGGAAAGTCCCAGAATAGGTAAGTAGATGAAGAGAATGCAGCAGTTCTTAAAACAGGGAGGTCACAACTGGAGGCTTCTATTCAATAGATGGTCAAGTAAAAAGAGTGAACAGTGAAGTCAGAAGGTTTCCTGATGGCTACACAGATATTGACTGCACTGAAGGCAAGAGCTGGGTGCAATGTAATCTCAGATTGAGTGATTTGTCAAAAATGGCAGATGAAACATATTTTGGATAGTTGTCAAGTGATGCACTTAGGAAAAAATAACCAGTCAAAATTCACCTGTTACCAAGCAGGAGTAAGATTTTACAGTATGATAAATAACTCTGTGAAAACAACATTTCAGCACTCAGCAGCAGTCAAAAAGCAAATAAAATGGTAGCAATTATTAGGGTAAAAAGTACAAAAGAAGGAGTATCATTATACCACTGTATAAATCCAAAGTTCACCTTATCTTGAATGCGATGTATGGCTACTGTTTGATACAGGTTGTAGTACTAGGTAGATGTTTGTTGTGACCAAGTACGGTTCCTTTTATGGCAGGAGTTTGACATGGCTTATGAGTAAGAGAAATTCATCTGTATATACAGTCAGATAAACATTTAGGTTTGAAGACTGTTGCAGACCATGATACCTGCCTTTACTTGTTATTGTCATTACTGTTAATTGGATTTGCTTTAAATCCAAGAGGTGTACTCTCTTGTGGTAGGCAGCGAATATGCAACATTTGCCAGTTTTATATGAAATCTTCATTTGTGAGTATACAAACATAGTATGAATGAACAAACAAAAGATGGTCCCTATCTTAAACAGCTTCCAGTCTTCTGCAATCTTCTCCAACATCAAAAGTGTTGTAGATTACTAAAACATTTGAAGTGGGTTTTTTTCTGATTTCAAATGATGATTTGAAACAATTTCCAAAAAAAAGAGTGTAAAAATATTAACGTCATCTTGTGCTCCTGAGATCTTTTCAGTATTGCTTTTATTCTAGTGAACCATTACATTTTATTGCATTCGTTAGCCACAGTTTTTCACTCTTGGCCAAGTTGTAGCTGCTGATATCTTAATTGGCACGAAAAATAACTTTTTTTTTTTTTTTTCCCTTGCAAGATTCTAAACCAAAATTAAATTCCTCTGCATTGACTGCTTGGTACACCATGGAAAATCCATCCAGTATATCAGGGAGAAGAAAAGAGTTTAAACTGGATGAAAAATCAGGAGAGGCACATGTCCTGCTTCATCTAAGCAGAAGAACAAAATTACCATGAACAACATCCGGAAAGCCTACTGTGGGACTTGGTCCTTGAGGAGGAGAGCCAGCTGCCATGCTTGAGTCATGATGAGCACATTATAGAGGAGATGTCTAAACTCAGAGCATGTTCTTTGACTATCTTCTCCTCAGTCTGCTTTATCTCTTTTTTTCTTTTTTTTTTWAAATATGCTGTTTTAAAGGTTTGTTCTAATAATATTTAGGGACCTGATTTTTAAAAATCCCTAGTGTCATCAGCTTGTTCTCAGATACTCAAAGCCAAACTTCAGTTTGGCATGCTGTGGAACTTTGTATGCCTTAGACTTGCATACACCTACGTAAATAGCCTCCCATTTTTCAATGTCTTATACGATGCTTTCCCTGAATGTTTCCATCTGCAGTTGTCTGAAGGAACTGAAATAATACAGATAAACTTGAGGAAGCTCATCTTTTCAATCACGGAGTTGCCAGCAGTGTGTTCATGATGATGGTTAGTCTGGATGGGAGGAACAGTCAGCTGTTGCCGTTAGCCTATGTTAAGCTTTGTATTTAATCTCTTTGTGTCTCTAGCTGCCCTGATGATGAATACAAAATAACTTGCTAATATAATAGAAGTTAATAAATAAAAGTCAGCTTATTTGGAGTCTTGATGTAAATAATTATTTTTATTATTTTCTATTTTTCCTTGAAGATATATACTGGATGTGCTGACTTTTCATTATCAAAATTCAATAAGCAGTATCTATAAACTGAGTCCTCTATTTCATTTTAAGTCTGTTTTTTGACATATTTCTGCCTCTGTTCTGTTAAGGAGACATGCAGTTTGCATGGAGAAAACTTTTTAATGTTTTGGACCAGATGAGAGAGGCTGTTAGAAGATGACTTTTCCTTTTGATGCTGACTTTCCTTTTCAGGCTACTTGTTCCCACTTCCCTTTCATTCTGTCAGTCAGGCTAGTGTGACTGTGCAGCTGCATGGTAAACTGCATCAGGAAAGTAATCCAGACTAAAAATAATCCAGAAAAAAACCCCAAACAAAAAAAAAAAAAAACACCAAAGAAAACAGTTATTTTTAACTCTGAACAATTCCTGAGGAGGATGTTCTTATTAAGGCTGAAAGAAATGCTTATGAAATTATGACCATGGCTGGAAAATGTATGTGGGCATTCTGTCTGGAAGCCACTTTGCTCAGACTGAGAGGGCACCAAGTCCAGACTAAACAGGTTAAAGACAATTGCTTCTGGATAATTGGATTATGTGATAAATTAAGCCACTCGTGGAGCAGAGATGAGTCTTAAGAGGAAGAGAGGTGACAGGCCATTATGGAACAGAAGGAGAAGAATCATCAGCTCTTGTGGAATTAGGACAAGCTGTAGCTGCAGTTGTGGCTGTAGTTAGTGTGGTCCAAAAGCTGATATTCCTATTGACGTTGCTTAAGTATGTATTCAACACCTTACTAAGATTGCTTGCATGGTATATGTTCCCTGCATTTGTTATAATTATGCTGTTTTGACATAACAAACCTCTTCAGTCAGTGGGAAAAATTATTGGAACCAAATTCATATCTATTGAAATTTTATCAGGCCTCCCTACTGGTTTGAAATGTAGAGAATCAGTCAAAAGGTTTTTTTTTTTCATAAAACAGTGGATTCTGTTAATTAGTAAAAATCAGTCTGATGAGCAGACTCATGTTAAGAAGCACCTTCCTCCATACTGTTAATTTTTGTAAAAGAGACTAATTCTTCTCCATTGTTGCAAGCATCTAGTCCAAATTTGTTGTCTATATTTCCTTTGCAGTTAATGGAAGGGGAGAGAGAGAGATGAAGACCTTCAGGGTGCATTTCTATCCCAGCTGGTTTAGGATGAGGTAAATTGCTTTCTGAAGATGCTAGCATCTCTTGGTTTATCAGAGGGAGCATAGGTCTAAGTATGCACTAAGTATTTTCTTTTCAGACAGCTAAAGTTGTGGGAGGTGAATCCCACTGAACGTTTCATTTGTTAAGATCATTGTGTGGGCTGTGACCTAAACATTATGGTTTATATTTCTTGTACAACTCTTATTTATGTTGTAGCATAGCTGTTATAATCAGGTAGCCTTGCTGGCTATATAAACAACCAGTTCTTGAATCCCATTAAGCTGTTGGCTCCTGTGCATACCACACACATGTGAATTCAATAAGCTAACTGTACCATTTGTAAAACAAGTATTTACTTTCTTCTATTTGCTTGTGAAACTGCTCAGATTAATTAGATGTCACCTTGTTCTTGCATGAGGAGGCAGAAAGAGAGACCATTTTATTACTCTTTATTTTAAGTCAAATCATACAAATCTTTTTGGAGTTTCTTTCTCTGTTAACTTCTGTGAGAGTCCTTTTGTCTGCCAAAGTCTTACTGTGCTGGGATTATGCTAAGAAACATAGCATTACAAGTTTGAAGAGTACAACGGATTTGTGTAATAGCTTTGGAATATTTTTGCTGTTATTGTCCATCTTCTTTCTTACGTATGCAAACACAGTGTTTATTGTTTTGATTACTGATACCCACTGAGCAAACGTTTTCATTGAGTTTTCCATACTGATGCACAGGTCTGGCTTTTGTTTTGTTTTTCCTGAGCTGATAACAGTTCACTCTAACCCTAGCAGTGAGTTTTCAAATTAATCCCTTTTGTGTGCATCAGTTTGCATTTGTCAACATCTAATTTCATCTGTTCCTGATGTTGAATCACTAGTAGCTCCCACACATGGAGCAGTAGATACTAAAGAGATATTAAAATATGGGGCAACAAATGACATAAACTGCTAGAGGACTGCCAGTTTAACTCCTCAAGAGAACTAGGTAAGGTCTTGTGTTTGATTTGTTTTCTGTGTTGGAGGAAACTCAGCMCAGCTCTGATTTCCTTTCAATCAGATATTTATCTTAATAACATACACATGGGAAGACTACATTCATTCTGCCTTTTGACAGCTTTACCCTGGTCTCTTCAGACCTTCTGCTGTCCTGAGCTACCAAGGATAAGCAAACTTTCGGATTTGACTTGAACCGTCAATTATCTTAAGCCCTGTTCTGCCTTCTGCACCATTTTTTTCAAGTGGCGTCAAACCAGTTGAGGGTGCTTGGCTGCACAACATGCTGTAGTTTTGCTGAGTTTTAGTGATTCTTGGATGCTTAAAGAGCACATTGGGCCATTTTGCTGAGGGCACAGATTAGAGTAGCTTTATTAGCAAACAGTATGGTTCAGGTTAACAGAGGGCTGAGAAATTTTATGGAACAATGTATCCATGTTTACAGTGAAATTCACCTATTATAACACAAATACTCCCATGAAAATCCAAATTAAATCTTAAGATGAAACATTGATGTTTTGTTTATAGCATCTTTCACCATTCATGTCTGCCTTCAGTTCTGGTATTTTATTCCTACAGGATGACACAGATGTTATTTTTCCCACATCCCATATGTCCAAATCATGTATAAAGGTATTTAGCTCAAATACCATGCGTGCGAAACATTCCACACTGTGGGTACGGGGTGACGTTTGGTGTGTCTTTAACATGCTGTGGTGTTCAATTACAATACAGAAAATTTATTTTTATGCAGCCTTCTTCATAGAAAGTATGGAAAATTGCTTTGCAGTGAGTCATCTGTCAGCTAAAGAACTAAAAATCTTGTAGTGATATTTAAAGAGAGAAAGTGGCTCAGAGCTGACAGAGTTCAAGACAGAAAAAGAAACAGAAATGAAAGAGAGGGCCTCCAACCATGGAGAAAATAGAGGCAAAGACTGGTAGGGGGAGGAGTGATGAGAAAGCCAAACAAGCTGAGAATGTCAGAGGCGCTTTAGGAGACTATGCAGATCATTTGGAAACAAGCGTTGGGCTTCAGGTGTCTCTCCGGCATTACACCAGCATTAACCAAGCAAAGATTCTTTGACCCTAAGGGAACAGTGTAAAACCAGGTAAATAAGAGAATGGCGTCAAATCAGATAAATAAGAGCACTGGGCTCAGTGCACTGTGAGGAATTTAGAAACATGCAGGTAGAGGTTGAGGGAAGGATAAATGGCTTAACTTTCTAGAGCAAGACATTAGAAGAATGCTGGCATTCTGCACTCCATGATGTTTAAACAGGATTTTGTTAGACCATGAAAGAGGGAATTTCAGTTAATTAGACAGGAATTACAGGCATGAATATGGACTTTAACAGCATTGCAGTCAAAGGGAAGATGGATTCTGGCAGTCTTCCCTTGCTAGTGCCAGGAGGGCTGACTACRCTCAGAAGTGAGCGTGTGGGAGAGGCAGTTAGTTCAGGGTCAGAGATTACTTTAGAACTCTGGCTTTGTGTACAGGGATAAAACCTGAGTAAAGAAGCATGAAAGCTGTCTTGGAGGACAAGAGGGACTTCTTTCCCTTGATATTTGAGCCGTTTGAAGAATTGGCTAGTAARGAAATTATAATGTAGCAAGGGAATGACAGAACCAAGACAGGCTGTTAAAGAGATCAGAGATTACTTGCCAAGGTCACTGATACCTTGCATGCTTTCCCTGTAAAGTTGATGTCCAAAGCTGAGCTAGCAGTAAGATATCCCAAAGGAGGAAAATGTTCATTGTGAATTACATGCATTCTTCTTGCATTCTTGGTCAAGCCTACCAAGTGGTGGTGTGGGGCTCTTGGGGGAGCTCTCTCATCCTGTGTCCCCCAGCCTGCCCATACTGGTTTTTGCCCTGGGGATTCTTTTGACCTCACTCTCTGTATAGAACCATATTATCTGCCTTAAGAAAGTAAATGTGATGTAAAGTATGTAGCATGAAGGAGAGTACAGTCTTTGCTGAAAGCAGAAGGGAAGAGAACTTGTCTTCTTGCTCAATGCATTCAGAAAAGTTGGCTTTGGCATTGTAGTACTGAAAAGGCATTCTGAGCATAAAAGTAAGGTTAGAGCCACTCAGACATCCCAGAATTTGAAGGGAGTAATATTTCATTGCATGCAGTTCCAAAATGCTTCTTACAGATTTTCTTATTTACAACTATCATGTCTCTTTTGAATCTGCAGAGGAGAAATATCAAGAACAAACCAAGAGAAAGCGCATTCGAAGAAAGAAACAAAAGAACAGTTTGCAAAACTCTAATAATTTACCTGGAGAACAAACAGAATCTGGAATGCAAGAGACTCTTGTTCAAGATGATTTACAGCTGCAGCAGATAGACAGTCCCAAAATAAGCAAAAACAAAAAGAGGAAAATGAAAAAGAAGCGACAGAAAGAAAAAATGAGAGCAGCTGGCTTGATAACAAAAACTACCAGTGTGGATTTTACATATCAGCCTGATAAAAACAACAGAGAAGAAGCAGCAGGCTTAAAAGACGTAGATGAAAAGGCAGATAGCATTCTGGACTTCCTGCAGGCAACACAACAAATTTATTTTGCTGACAGTATGTACCACTCGTTCTCCTTTCTTTTCATGAGTATTACCACATAGAGGAAAATAGATGTGCACTTACTGTTGCTGTAGAATGGGCCAAATCTACTAGAGAAGTGCCTCTTTTGAACTCAGTAAGACATGCGAGTACTTAGTATTTGTCCCATTTTCTGGTGTGTACATGAATATGTAAGAATCCACATCAATATAAAAAACTGTGGTCCTAATCTCTGTGTTTCTCTGTCTTTGAAAATATACATAACATTCCTTGCTCTTTTTTAAAACATTCCAATGCACTTGGGGTAAATGTAGTGGTTAAAATGGATGAAATTCTTCTTTCCTCTGCAAGCAAACATCCAGAAGGATTACTTGCTTTCAGAGAGCTTCAAATGAGGGCAATAATTGCTGTCCTAAACTACTTTCATGCTTACTGTCTCTGAACCAACCTACTTTTCAGAAAGTTCTCCTTCCCAGGCAGAGATTTATTTGTAATATATAAGGAAATCTAGACAGACAGCATCCAAGAGGAAAGGGGAAGATACTTTTGGCACTGGGAAAAGGTATTGGCATAAAGCACTTGTGAACAAGATGAATGTGAACTGATGCTCAATGCACATTTCATCACACTTTAAAAAGGATTGCATGGGTGTTATCCCTAATGGCCTATTGAATGTTCATCTGGCCACTAAAATCAGAGAAATTCCTACTGTATGTTTCTTCTGTTGCCTTCCTAAAAAGCTGCTTGTATGGTGCTTATGTCATAAATGCCTTTCAGAGAGAATGAAGTTTTAATGGTAACTATAATAACTATGTGTACATACACCAGATTATGTTGGTATCATCTAGAATTTAATATGTTTTCTTAAGGGCAAGTTGGTGTGTTCTTTAATTGCACAGCTCAGAACATAGCTTTAAAATGATAACTAACTGTCTTGTAAAACTGGAAAAAAGCAGTGAAATTTTTTTCAAAGTGCATGGCCTTGACTGTCTTTGTGGAGCTGAACGAAGAATATTAAACAGCTTACCTACCTGTATGAGTCCATCTTAAGTCAGAGCTGTCAGCTCCTAGTCCCATAAAATTCATCTTTGACTACAGAATTACTTTAAAAACCCTGTTAAGATGACATCGGGGATTTCATGTAAATGTTTTTTCTCAAGATTTATACATAGAATTTTTTTTGCTTACTGTTAAAATATTTCTGCTCTGTCAGGTCTTCATACTAAGCCTAGCATTCAAAATCCATCCTACTTTCTGGCTAATGTATTTCCATCACCAAAAATAAGAATTTTACTACTTCCATGTATGGCTAAGTAAGCTAAAATGCGTGCATTTGTTGTAGTGTAACTCCAGAGTAACTGAGCAAGACTGTAAACTCAGTTAACAGTTCTGCTGTTAGTGTATGACCCAGAACAGAAACCTGGTCAATTATCCACAGCTGTGTTGCATGTTGAGTTTTAAGAAAAAGTGTTGAGCTTCCAGCTTTCCTGGAAGTCAAGTTCAGGTTTTAGCAGCGGTTGACAGACTGACTGGCCCTGCTGTCAAACCTGCAGATCGGAGCGTTAAGCCAGTGAGGACCTTGGAACCCACAGAGAGAAATTCTCAGGTAAAAGAAAGTTCATCTGCAGAGAAGATGTCTCATCCATAAATCAGAGTGTGACTAACTTTCTTGTAGGCAAATCCCAGGTTATATATAGATCTGACATTATGCTGTTTGCCTTTTATAGTTGAGTGACTTTAACAGTCCCCATTTTTTTTAGATAAAACTGGAAGCCATTGCTTTTAGCAGCATTTTCAAATGGTCACATTGCATTATACTTCTTGTACTTATGTCAGAAAGCTGAATCAGGAAAAATCTGTTCTCAGTTGGCTTGCTGGTAAAAACAGAAGAATTAAAGGGAGTCTGGTTAAAGGGACAGACTGTATACATTGTTACTGGAATGGAAGAATGAATTTATGCCTTAGTACTATAGAAACAATGTACGTCCTTCTCTGCTGTCTTGCGTGCTGCAATATCTGCTTTTTAAATAAAAATGTAAAAGTACAATAACAAGGTAATTGGATGCCTCCAGAAGTGCTTTGCAGTAGTTCCACAGAGTTGTTCCCTGTCTCCACATGTGTGTGCATTTTTATAATACATAGCATGTAGGAAGCAAAACCACAGTGCTTTGGCCACAGTACAGTTTCTTCATCACACCTTCTTCCTGTGCTAATCTTGAAAATTTAGATTCCTCTTGCATTCCTGTCGCTATGAATCCTATTGTCCTTTTTACTTTTTGAATTTGATACTTTCCCCTTTTACCATTGTTTTAATATTTAATGAAAAATGGGAGAAGCAAGCTGCTCTTTAGTACCCGATATTTGGTTGTAAGTTGTACTACAAAGGAAGATGCTGTCTTTGAAAAGAAAGTATAATTAGGAAAATTCTCTGTGCTCGCTGAGTATATTTAATGTGGTTTTCCAATTGTTTTTCCAGATAAATCAGAAGGCACAGATTCTGCTGTAAATTCAGCAACTGCCCAAGAGCTTTTACAATATCTTGAATCTCGCACCATCTCTTCCTCAGATGTGACTCTTCTGCATCAGCTGAAATCCCTTGTATTGCTGCAGGATGTTGAGAGATTGAAGGATGCTTTGAAACAATTCCAAGAACAATCCATGATGCCTCCTGGTAGGTACCATTCACTCATGTTCATTCACTGATGTTCTTTTTTGTGTGGATTAAAATTCAGATTTGTCACAGGTTTTTTTATTAGGAAACTGTAAATAATTATATAGTGGTAAATATATGCTTATACAAGATTTGAAAGCATAATTCCCACCAAAAATAAAGTGATTTTCCCTGTTTCTCGTTTGGTTACGATCAATACAGAAACTTTTTGTACTTTGCAGCAGCTGTAGAGTACAAGATGGTTCAAGTTCTTAAAACAATATTTTTTAAATCTTAACTGTTTTAAGATTTAATCGTGTTTAAAGCATATTTTTAATACATTCTCTTTGTAGACTTTTTAAATCATGGGAATTAACTTGTTTATCTTGGAGATTTCATTCATCCAGTTAAGGATTAATTTTACATGCATAAGAATCAATAAAGCCCATTATTTCATTTCTTCTTGGTCACCCGCGTGGCTTTTTAACACATAGATTTTGCATGCCAAAGTTTGATTTACAGCTTTGCTTTTGTTTAAATATAAACAAACGTTTAAACATTTTAAATATAAATTGTCTGTTGATTATGTAAAAAAGTAAAGTGACTCTTTATAATAAGTGATATTATAAAGTCATTCATAAAAAGAAAAATTATTCTGTTACAAAATCTTTTCATCCCTGAGGCGCAAGTCTGATTTCATTCATGCTCCTTTTGTTCTCTGTTCTAACCCCTTTAATTTTAGTAGAATTTCTTCTTGGTCAGTTAATAGTTCCTCAAGTGAATGTGGAATCAGCATGTAGTCCATAGAAGCTATAATAATTCATTTCCCAAGTAGTCTTCATTTAAACAGTCACTGTTACTTGTCATTAGTACATTTCTTGCAGCATCAGCTAAATCTACAAGATGTGCTGAATTTTCTTGCCTCCCAAAGAATTTAATCAGAGTTAGTTGAGATCACTTGCTATGGCACAAGAGAATCTTTATTATTTCAGATAGTGCTCTAAGTCTTTTGGAGAGTAATGACTGAGCTGGTAGTAGTGTGGTAACAGAGTAAATAAGTTCATAGCCATCAGAGGCTTAGCAATAACATTCAAAGAAGAGACTACTGCTTGTAACATCATTAAATAATTTATAGCATGATAGTGGCTAAAGATCCCAGTCAGGACTGGAGCCTACTGCATGCTGTGCATTGTGAAAACACAGAAAAGAGAGAATTCCTGCCTGTAGAGTTCATAGCTGATACATTTTGAAAAGGACACTCTTACATACGTATTCTTTAAAGTGTACATATGGAGGATGACAGCCCTTAAGGTTCTGATAGATCTGAAGTATCCACATATACATGGAACAAAATCCTTCTGTTCATTCAATAATTAATTTCAAGCCTAGATTCTATGATCTTAATTATAATCAGATAGTCTCATTGGGTGTAATACACATTTGCAAACTAAGTAGGACTCAGCAGGAATAGTGGTAATGGTATTGGCCCTTTACTAAATGACCTAATTCAGCTTCTGTTGATTAAATCAAAATGGAACTGTTGAAGTGACCACATTCAGGATATTCCTTACAGGCCTTATCCAAATTCTACTTAATAGAGTAGGAATTCTGTTGGGTTTTGCAGCCTTGAGGCAAGCTGCTCTGTTTACTTTTATATAGCAGAAATGTCAAACTGAAGAGAGAAGAGAAAACAGAAGCAAATTAGAAACAGATCCATGCAACTACCCTAATTTTCTGATGTATGTATTTGTCACTTGGAAAAGCAGAAAACAATTTTCTGAGTGATTTTTAAAATTCATTTATGTTTTTGCTGATACAGCCTGAAATTGTTTAGTCTTCCAGTTTATTTTTTTTCTTAGTAACTGTTGTCACTCTGGGCTCAATTCTGATCTCATTCCAAGTTCACAGTGGTGTAACCGTAGTAGTTGATTCGATATTCATGACGTACAGCAACATAAGAAAGAGGAAAATACATTGTTATAAATTATTAAAGGATAATTAAACACCTGCTAGATATTAATTTGCCTCAGCAGAGTTTAACAATACATTCTATTTGTAATTCAGGAATTTCAGTGAATGAGAATATGGTGCTCTGAAATTTTACCTTGAATTAGGCTTTTAATTATACTTTTTTTTCCTACTTTTGGCTCAAAAATAGGTCATCTTGCCCAGTTTTTTTAAATTTTAGATTTCATTCCCAATGAACAGGTGATAAGAGTTATTACAAAAACTCAGCAAATTCAAGTTCTTTTTATAGAAATACAGGTTAGGGCTGTTTATGAAGATAAAAATGTACAGTACATCATAGTAATCTCAATTTTTTTTACAAGTTTGTCTGATTATCTTGCCTTTTTTCTGTTTTGTTTATTTTTACTAGGGCATGATATAGTGGAAGAAAAGGTCATTCCTTATTAACATGATGAAAAGAAAACAATTTTTCTTAATATTAGCAAGGTGTATTATTTTTACAAAATAAACCTATTTTTAGTTCAAGAAGCAATATGCTAACCCTTTTTCCTGTGGTTATGATTCTAATTCAGGTGCCAGCATCAAAGGAATAATAATGGGTGCTATGTTTTGTTCAGTTTTGTCTTTAATTCAAGGAAGGAAAGAGTAGGAAAAAAATGAGAAGTGATCCACCTCTTTCATATAAATGTACATTCTCCTTTAGTAAACTTTACAAAGTAAACATACCATTATATATCTTTTATTTCCTCGTATATATATGTTATGTTTTAATCTAATTTTCCACTGGGGCTACCAAGTCCAACTTGGCAAGTTTATGCCTACTGATGATAAATTTGCTTTTCTTAGTAACTTTTCACAGACCCTTTAGAGTAAAGCTGTGGACTGCCCAAGGTCTGCAGACCGCAAATTGAAAACCACTGGTTCAAGACCATGTTTTGGTATTTCCTTCACACCTCTTAGCATGTTATTCAGATTGGGAATCATGGTTCAACCAAAAGAAAAAAGAAACAATGAAGAAAAAAGTTTCTGTTTTATCTTAAGCTCTTAGATCCCAATATTTGCGGTCATATCAAAGAAAGTTCTAACAAGGTTGGTGGTAGGGTCTGAAAAATTTTGCAGGAAGAGGAAATTGCTAAGGAGATTGAAACAGAAAAGTTATCAACATTAAGGTATTATCTTTAACCCTTCATTTAAATGAGAAAACATACTTGAACAAGAAAATCTCTATGGTTAAGAGATACTGGTTGTTTTGTGTAGTTGTCATCCTCCATCAACTTACCTTGTACTTCGTGCTTCAGTTTACTCCATCAAGTTACCTTTGACCTTGTACTTCAGCAATCATACAAAGTTGAGGTTGGTCAAGAGTTTTTGTTTGAACATTGAAGTGTCATTGTTCTCAGACTGTAAAAAAGAACAAAATGTCCTATTACTATTTCCATTTATTTGGTAGTCTTTAACAAAATTAACTTACCTCTACCTAAAGTCTTCTATAAATGCAGGGAAGAGAATTTTTAGAAGTCAAATAAACACGCATTTCTCGTGATGGGGGCTTGGCTGATCTCTGTCAGAAAGTCAGTGGCCATTTGCGAAAGGAAGCCAGACACCTTCGTGATCCTGCCCAGTGCAGTGGGCAAAGGAGAAGAGCTGTGACTGGAAGTAATGCTCCATTTGCTGGTTGGAAATGGTAGCCTTTGAAATGAGGGCTACTTAATTCTCATTTCACATCAATTATTAAAGCATAGGTGATCGCCTAATTAAAAAAAAAAAGTCATTATCTCCTAATTTATGAACTCATTCAGCTTCTACTCATCAACTTCATTCCATTATCTATTAACATTTTCCCTTTGTTGGTTAGTATCAAGTCTCAAATATACTCTTCCCTTGTTGCCTAGGAAATTATCACTCACAGAAGAGCTAGAAGCTTCTTTTAACTGCYTTTTTTTGGAGAGTTGTCCTTTATATATGTCTCCATTGCTGGGTGCAGGGGGTTACATTTTGCAGACCAAAAGTAATACAGTTACTGTGTGCCAACAGGCTGGATACCCAGAGGCCCTAAAATGATTAAATTTAACTTTTTTTTTTTTTTTTTGCATGAACATTCAAAGAAAAGGAAATGAAATGTGAAAGCTATATTAGCATAACATTATAGAATCATCTTAAATGTGATATTATGTGATAAGTACTGTAGAAAGTCCTGTCATTAAAAATAAATAAAGTCACATAATCTCTGAATTAAGACAGAAGCCATGGCATTTTGAGGCTTTAATGCAGCTGTCTGTACAAGACAACTTATTCTCAACTGGGGCTTCTAGGTGCTACTGTAAGTTAAATAATAATGTGTGAAATTACTCTCCAGACAGAAAGAAGTGGAGAAGATTGCACTCTTTTAGCCTTACCCATATGACCATGTCACTTCGACCTCCTTTTTTTCTGAGTTATTGAATCATAACAAATAGTTCATTCCAAAATATAGAACCAAAATTGTTTCTCATACAAATAACTGACCTCCTAAAAGAAAATGCACCTGTTTACCTAGAAATTCATATGTGTTAGTCTTCAAGCTCCAATTGGTTTTACTGAAGCATTGGTTTTACTGAAATGCTAATATTGAATGGAAACAAATGTTCACACAAGTCTTTTTCTTTAATGTTCAGAAATGTCATGGAGTTATTTCAGGAGGAATGTGTTTTCTTTGTTTCAGATCATACCAAGATAGTCACGTCTCTGTTTCGCTACTGGATTACAGATATCCTTCCTGTGAAGAACAGGAAATAAAGCCTTGCCTGTGTCCATATGCACAGGGTTAAAATTTAATATTACAAACTCTTAACCAAGTAGCAATTGTTCAGGAAGAGCAGTGTCAATACACATTCTACACCTTCAGGTAAAGGAATTATTTTTCTGTGTTACAAACTCCGGAAGACAATAAACAGGGTATAACTACCTGTGATTTTTGTGTTTGGTTGGTCAAGAATATGCATATGCTGCGTGGCCTGAGTCTTCAGCTGGATTAGTATGTACGTGTCACTTTAGGGTAAGGGACTTATCTGGAATGATAAAGTCTGTATCAAGTATTTTGTTTAAGAAGTATAGGGGGTTTTTTGTTGTTTATAAATTGATCATTCCTTTCTGGAAGTTTTATTTCTTGACTTTTCTTGTTTATCTGATATATCTGTTTACCTGAAAAACAGAAACATATTTTTATATTTAAATCTAAGCAACAATACGTCTGAGGAATGTATTTTTGCTGAATAAACTGCTAAACTATGGAAACAGATAAATTTCTACATGTGGGTCATGTAGGTACTGTTTGGAGTTATGCAGAAACTTGGATGGCATTTTCAGAACTATTCCACGGCCCAGCCTGTTACAATCTGATGGGCTTCACTGACTGCAGAATTATGGGACTGGGTTCTCAAACTGATTACTGTGTAGTCTTTCTGCAACTGAATTTATCCATGTGTAGATGATACAGTAAATAATATCTATGGTTGTAAAATGTTTTGGAATTCTGAAGAAAAAAATGCTTCATTAGGGAGAGGCTCTTCTCTCAGCTGAGTCATTCACCTGATAGGTGATACAGTACAGAGCAAACCATTTCTCATATCTTAGTGTGTTAGCTTCCTCATCGGTAGGATAGGGGCAACATATTTATCTCCTCCAACATGTGCTTGGAGTTATATTACTGATGAGACTATATAAACATTGCATGGGTTTTTTGCTTTGTTTTTTTATTATGTTACCTGATATATCCTATTGCAAGGCATTGTTTTTAGTGATGCTCAAAAATGTGTAATAAAAATACAATCATACCTCTTTCTCGTTAATTGAAGAAGTTAAAAGGGGTTCCTTATCATGCCAAAGGATTGCAGGTGCAGAAAAAATGGTCTTATGGCTAAGGCAGCTGTGTGCAGCTCTAGAGAACTTGAGTTAGGTCTGTATCTGCTAGGAAAGATATTTAAATCAGACTTTGCAGAGGGGAAACTAATAGCGTGTTCCCTGTTTTAATGCTCCTGACTTGCTAACACATAGGCACTGAACTGTAGCTGTGACTTTTCACTGAGATGCTGTGTGCCTCAGTCCCACATCTGGAGAATGAAGAAAATATCACTTGAATGTGAAGCACCTAGATACTCTATTGACAGACCCCACAGGAAATGAATCACTTCATCCTTAGATTAAGGTTTGAATGTCATGCAGTAAATGAGGCCTAGGAACCGCACAAAAAGGATATGGAGCAACTCATTAGGTAAGCATCATCTGTCCTATACACTGAATATGAAAAAATAAATAAGATCATGTAATTAAAGACAGTATTTTGAAACACAAGTACAAACCAGGTCAAATTAGGACCATACAAACAACTGTAGAGCGTTCATTTCCTGATACTCGAGTGACTGTGCTGAGGGATGTTATAAAGCTGCTGCCTTGGGTGGACCCCAGGACCTGGGGATTCTTCCTCCTTGTCCTCTAGATCCCAGGCTGGTGCACCTGGAGACCTAGATGTCTCTGTCCCACGCCAGTGGAGGCAACTGCAGCTTTCATGTTTCCAGGTTCAGCCAGTAGTGAGGCTTAGCACATATCTCAGGGACATGCGCACGCACACGACACTCACATGGCTGGCTACACAGGCTGCCACAGACAGGGCACTGCCTTCAACAACACCCATGAGTAACCCTGCCAGGACTCACAGAAAACACAAGTACAGTCATCTTCTCTGACTGATTGGAATTGAAGTTCACGAGCGAAAACACACATGCCTTCACTTCCTAGATTCACAAGAATGCCCCCATTTGCAGATCCCTCGAATACCAGCACAGGCCCCCAGCCTCTCTCATATCCCTGCCTGGATCCCGGGCCCTCTACCTGCTCTGCAGTTCTCCTACTCACCAGCTAGTCCAGCCTGACACACGCTATCACACGTTCACACACTCATCTCACAAGCACTCACGCACTCATCTCACAGCTTTGTTTATTGCTTTAATTTCTCTTCTTTATTATTTCTGTTTCAGTGCTTGGCCATTTCTCATAATAAAGTGATTTTTAAAATTACACTGAATTTTACATAGCTGCATACAGAGGAGCAGATTTGGGTATTTTGCCAAACATATTTTATACTATCAGTAGTCTAAACCCAAAATGTTAGTAAAACTTCTCAGGTCAAAAACGTACTTTGCTTGAATCGGGTAATAATGGGGAAAAGATTGCTTTCAGTCTCTCTTTTTTCCTTTCACTTTAACCACTGTAAGAGCTTTATATTCTGTGCAGAAATCAGCTGGTCCTAACAAAGCAAGCCTGGGAACAGTTGCAGAACGCAGCTAGTTAGTCAGTGATATCAGATGTCTTTGTAAATGACCTGCAATAGGAGCTGAATCTTACACTTACCAAACCTGCCACTATTACACTAACAGGGATTATAAAGAGTAGAGGGTAAAGTAAAATCTGAGATGTTGGAGAGTTTAGAAAATTGGACCAAATTCAAGCAGATAAATTGTAGATTGTCATTGTAGATAAAAGCAATCGCATAAGAGTGTATTTGTTTCCGAAACAACGTGCCAAACAACAGTGTGCTGAACTGCAACGTGTGTAAGGACATTTAAGAGCAATACATGAAAGAACACAGCAGAAAAATCTAGTTTAAAAGCAAAAGAAATGGACATTACTTATCCTATAATAATATCAATTAGGCAATGTACTAAAAATGGGAGGGGGGAAGGATTGTTTGGTTCCATGTTTAACATCCTATTTGCAGTCAAAAAGATTTCATACACCAGTATTTTAATACGTGGTCACTTCCTGTGCTTCTTCTCTAAAAGAAATGGTGCTGAATCTCCCTATACCTTTTATGGTTTATTTGAGCAGCAGTATAACCAGCACGGCTGGGATATGACAACTGAAAAATTTACATTAATATCCATCAGAGAACACTGTGTTTTACATTTTGCTATACATGGCTCCTTCAACATAACAATGAAACATTTATCGCTTTGGATTTTCATGCTAAACTCATAAATGGCAATGGAGATGGCCTTGAATTTTTGTTTCTTCCGCATCATTCAGTCTAATGAATGTGCAGTATCATGTGGAATTTCTGAGACACGGAAGAGTTTTTTTAGTGGCCTTTGCATCAGAGAACTTCAGACTGAACTGTACACACACTATTATCAGCATATTTCAAACTTCTGGGAAGACAGAACTTAAAAATTTTGTTTTTAAAACCTACATGGTCTCCAACAGTAGGAAGAATTTAAGGATCAACTAGAAGGTAGCCTGCATGTGGCTTCAAGGGTTAACTTTCTAGTTTGCATAATTAAACGTTACACAGTAAGGAGGGAACAGCAGCAGAGTGGGAGAGAAATGGGACTCTGAGTAGGTGGTGGTCCCTTCCCTAGGCTCCGTGTACAAGGAAGACCACAGAGGCTGAAGTAGTTTTGGGCATCTGTAGCAGTGAATAGCTGGTCACTACACTTCTGTGCAAGGGTATGAGTTCAAAGCCGTTACCTCTGTGTATAGGTACATGTTTTATTCTCAAAATTGCCTGTAAGACCTTAATTGTTCTGTTTTGTGGATATGTAATGTGGGAATCAGCCTCTAAYGTTACAGACTTTTACTGCTTCATAAGTGGTGCAATACTTTATGTAGTACTTTACAATCACATAGAGTTGTAAATTCTTTAATGTGTTTTCTATGACAGCTGGCTTTTCTCCCCTGCACCAGTGCAGGGGGGGTACTACTCAGTAGGCTGAATCTCTGAAATGACATCTGGGGAAGAAAAAGACTTTAAAAAAAAAAAGACAAGGAAGGAAAAAAGTGGTGAGTGGCATCATGAAGGCAGAAAATTGTTAAGCTGTCTTTGACTGAGAAGACATATTTCACCCAGTAATATCTGGTATAACATAAAACCGGTCCACAGAAGTAGAGTGGAAAGTGATGTGTGTTATGCTTGTACAGTATGCTACACATGAAGTATAATAACAAAGAGTGGTAGTGAAAAAAACCCAGCAAACTGTAAGATTGGAAAAATGCATTGTATTTAATATTTAGACCAACCTCAGGTTATAGGTATGTAGATTTTGTGATTAATTGCTTCAGCCCTAGATTGCACCTAAGGAGGGCTGCATTGCACATGTTTATGCAGCTAATTTAGCTTCACTGTTAACTACTTTATTCTCTGCATTGCGTCTAAGTAAATTTGTTGAATAGGGTAATTACAATGTCTGAGTATTTCGCAATTTTTAATATATGTTTTTCTTAGATGAAAAAAATGTATATTTTTAAACTGCTAGATATATGCTGAACTAAGCCATAGGGGAAAAGCACTACATGAGTATAAAGAAAAAGCAGAAATTTGCAAATGCTGTATGTTTCCTACATCTAAAGATCTAGGAAAAAACTATACATTATTTGATTATTTGAAAACAGTGTATATGCACCACAGTCACTCAAGGTCAAATATATAGCTTTAATAAGGACGTTCTCCAAGTTGAGCGCTTAACTTTGTAGAATTGTAGAATTTGTAGTCATTTTAATGAACTGTATACATTTGTAAAATGTATAAGCAAGCTGTAGTTCTCTTTTACATTATTCCTGCAATGCTACATCCTGGTTTAGGATACATAATGCAAAAAAAAAAAAGGTGTTATTTAAGATTGAAGAGGACTACACAAAAATAGAGAAGGAATGAATCTGTGGTTGAATACCTTCTTTTCTTTTGCATCAACTCTAGGCTGCTATAGGTTGCATCAACTAAAGGCTGCTTTTCTTCCCTTTCAAGATCCTTGCCAGTCTTCTCAGTCCCTCAGTCAGTGCACAGATGATTCCTTCATCCTCTCAGCCTCTGGTACTAGCTTCCATCACCTATTTGCTACATTTTCAGATTAAGACATTTGTGCTTTTTCCCACAATGCCTTCCACAGCTGTCTACAGAGCAGTCTTTCTGCCGTCTTCCTTTCCTTCTTTAGAACTCTCCTTTGCCATGATGCTGCCCAAAAGCTTGGCAACAGCTAGGTCAGTAGTGTGCTAAGACAACGGCCTACTGTGCTGACTAATGTTGCCTTATTGTATCTGTGTACTTCCACATCAATCTGCCTATTTTCTCATCTGTTTTCTCCTTTCTTAAACTAGTACCAATTTGATGCAGGGTTTGGCCTGCTGCACAGCACCCAGCACAGCAAATTTCTATTACATCTGAGGTGCCAATGTGCTAGGAGAATGTAATAGACTTAACTACAATCAAGAATATGCTAGAACATGTAAGCAAGGCTGCTGATAGTTAAAAATGGTATAGTAATTTTACATTGTACACATGATCACTCTAGTAAAACAGGGACCTGGTTCTCCCTAGCAGGCACTTTGGAGGCAGTGTTCAGCTGCAGCTTGCTAAGGAGAGCTTGGAGGCATGCAGGGTAGGATTCATTTCTCCTAACTTCAGATGTCTACAGTGTAGATGTTTCCATCTGAGCTGCCTATCCTAAAGAACTTTATAATCACTGGGATGAAATAGATACTTGTGCAGCCCAATATAACTGATTGCTTGTAGACATCTATTTTAGGATAAGGACAATGGTACAAATAGGAGAACTTACATCTTTATGTTGACTGTTATGGGAGCATAAACAGTAGGTCAGATGGAAACATCTGCATTGCAGGCATCTGGATCTTGTAAAAAAAAATTCATTTACTGCATCTGAGAAAGGGACAGGAATGTACATGTTGCATGACCAAAACATGGCCTACTCCTGGTGCTGGTCTGGCAGTGGCAAGCTCCTTCAACTTGGACAGGGCTGTGACCCCCTCTCCTTGCTGCTTTCATATCTTCTGTTGGGAAACCATTGCCTGGGAGTGGTAAAAGGGAGAAGGAGAAGAAGAGTAAGGAGCTGTTGTACAGCTTGGAACTCACCCAACACAAGCTGAGGAAGTGCTTCTCCTGCTCTTCCTCTTGTTCCCTTCATGTGATCATGCACGAAGTGGCCTCCACCACTTCTCAGATAGGCTCAGTAAAAGATTGCTGTGTGATTTATTCCTCCTCCCAGTAACAATAATGAAGTGGAAGTGAATACAAACACACAGAGAAGGAGTAACCATTGCTAGCAATATCAAACTGATTACCCATTACCTGTGTTCTAGAGACTGAATCAATAGCAAATATATTTTTTTCAGAATCACAGGAGTAATCACCAAACTCTGTAGACATAATGATAGCTGTTTGAGCTCTGTCTGGCATGTTGGAGCTTAAAATGAAGGTCATGTTCAAACCTGATTGGAATTCAGGGAAAGCATCTTAGCTTATTACCATTACTATAGTGCTGGATTCTATTTACACTGGTAAACAGTTTAAAATACTTGACATGTTATTCAATTAAATCTGTGATTGCTAACTGACAGACCAAAGTGCATTGATTTTTCCAACCACATTAAGCTAAGTACATGGCACAGTGTTTCATTAGCCTGTCTGCTTAACCCTTTCACATTAATTCAATTACCCAGTATAAAATTAATGTGTAAAATATTAAATAACTCTAAATTTCTAAATTAGAAGGCGTTGCAGGAATATATTCATCTTGATAGTTTCTGACATATATTTATTACTGGTTGATTTACAATCTGCTATGGATCACATTGTTACCCAGATGGCAAAAGTCACTCAGAAAGTTTTTTCTCTGTACTCACTCAGTAAATGGATAGATTCATAGAGGGTAAGACTAAAAAGGACATGAGATTATCTTCTCTGACCCCATCTAGATCCCTGGTCATAAATTTTCCTTTTACTTCAGGGTGAAGACCAGTAGCTTGAGTCTGACAAAGGCACAATTTGTGGTTTTTGCTAAAGCAAGTCTTCTGCAGAGACAGGCAAGCTTGAGTTAAAGACATCAAGAAATGAAGACTTAGCCCCTTCTCTGGTCATTTATTCCAGTTCTCAGTCACTCTCACAGTTAGAAACATGTGCCTTATTTTAAATTTGAAGTTGTCTAGATTTAACTTTCGGCCATTAGTTCTTGATATGCTTTTCTTCACTAGATCAAGTAGTCCCTCACTAGCCACTATTCTCTGTGTGTGAAAGTTTTTTAACCCTGTAATCAAGCTACAATGCAACCTCCTTTTTGCTACCCTAAACATTATCTCTTTAAATTATTTGATTTAAGGCATTTTCTACAGCACAAGGCTCTCTTGTACATTCTCTCCATTTTTTTTCCCCACCATTAGAGAACAAGTGTGCTGGAACTGCACATAGAACTTCATTTAAAATCTCAGCAGTGCCAACTTTCGTACTCCATTGTTTGTGGGTCCACTCTTTGCCATAGGATTGTATGGGAGTCCATGTTGAATTATTTGTCATAGTAGACAAGTACTCTTGAAATTTGTTGCTTTCCAGGATTTAGTCCCTGGTTCCATACTTCTTGTTCTTAAATGTCTGACTTTCTGTTTGGCCATATTAATGTTAATTTTCTTTGACTATGTCTAGATTAGTAATTGATGGATTGTTTTGTGTGCCTGTACTGCTTTCATTAGTATCAACTCTCTGCTAATCTTGGTGTCATCTGCAAATTTTACCAGCAATGATTCTATGTTTACTTACAGATCATTAATAAAAATGCTGAACGGTGTCAAGTACTAGTACTAATCTTTATGGGATCCAAACAGGAATAACATCATTCAGTCACGATTCCCTATTTATACCTTCTTTTTGAAAACAGAAAACTGAGATCATCTAGCGGGTTTCTAATGTATTTAAAATGTACTTTATTGTCTTATTTGCTTTTTTGGTTTTGATCAGAAGGTCATGTGGCACTAGGTAACTTCACAGGAGTCTAAATAGCACAAGGTGTAACGGTTGTCTGCTGCTGTCAACAAGTATTTCTTCAGTTTTCTACAAGAACAAGCTTTAATTTTTTTGGTAAGGATAAGAGTCCAAACTAAAGATACTGTACAAAAAAACACAGAATTGTGCTTTAGGGTATGTCTAAGGGGAAGCAGAATAATTGAAAAGTATTCAAAGTAAATAGCCTCTCAAATTTGTCTTACGTGTTTTCAATTTGTTGCTCTGTGGGGAATGATTTGCATTAGTTAAGAATGATTGTTGTGAAAGATTCCTCATTTTTAAACATCAAAGGAAAATTCATATTTCTTTCTTTTCCTGCGAGATGTGATCCATAACTTTAGTTATGAAGATATCTAGTGCGTGCATTATCTATTGTGTTGCATTTCTTCCAGCTGGTAATTGAAGAAAGATCCTTGCAATAAGTTCATTAATTACTGGTGAAAAAAACAGGTTTGAGACTTAGAAGTTTGCTTAGGAAGTTACATTCACAGTTTTATAGTGGGATATGCAAATTTTCAATTTTTTACAGAACCAGTTCTCTGAGCAGTTTTCCAGGCCACAGCACAGGCATGTCAACTGTCAGTATCAGCATTAACTATCTAAACCCTAAGCTATTGTTGGAGACCAGTGTAAGGATTCATCAGAGATACTAATCAAAATTCAGCTTAGTCTCCCAACTTCTGCTGCTCACGCAGTGCCAAGTTGCAGTTGGTATCATGAATCAAAATGCAGGCACCATTAACATTTTCTGTTGAAGCTAGAGATGGCAGAGAGGAGTCCCAGTTACTCTCTGCCCAGAGCTGTCACAGTCCGGAGAGAAGCAGGAGCAGATTCTCAGGAGGATCCTTGTATGAGAGAGAACCGCCGGTGGGATTCCCGCTTCGTTGCAGTGGTTCATCACTCTCATGGTTCCCTTTAGTCAAGGCTGTGTCACAGGCTGGCCCCAAAGCTACACAGTGGAAAAACAAAGGAGTAATAACAGTATAGCAGCACAGTAACGAACAAAGTCACAGTAGGGCCAGTTAGTACAGGAGCTAAACATGAAAGGAAAATGATATTAAGACAACTTGCAACGGGAGGTACCACTCCTGCACCAGCTGCAGGAGCCCACAGTTCAAAGGCAGAAGAGAAAACTGAGGTGTTTTGTACCAGAAATTGCAAACGAAAAAGAGCCAAAGATAAGAAATATTCAGAGCAATACATTGATTTGTTTTCTCAATGTGAATAAAGCTGGTGAATGCAGTTCTGCTGCTTTATTTGAGGAAAGTCTAATTGCCCTAGCCAGAATCTGACCTGTGGCTGTATAAACCCCTCACATACAAACAGCATAGAGCCTCCAGCTCCCAGGTTCTGGCTCTGTGCTAACAGAGCCTTGCAAGATTCCAAAAGGTTCCTTAAGTCTCCCCTACATTGGAAGCCTTAGGGAAAAAAGCAGTGTTTCTGTCAAAATGCCCTGGCAGCATCCTTTCTTTCAGTCTGATTCCCTTACGCATAAGCAAAAAACATCAAAGTTCAATATCAAGCCAAAAACATTTCAGGTGTCCTTGTCAGGATACCTGAGACACAAAGACTTTGCTGACTGTTGTGTTTCTAGAAGTCCCATGCCCATCCACTTTCTTCATAATTTGCAAGGCCTTGCCCTGTTTCACAGAGTGAAAAGCAGTCTCAAACTACCTTGCAGGTACCATAGGATGAGAATCTGAACATGGGCAGATCCTGGGAAGAAACTGGCAACAGCGACTTACCGAGGTGATGTGAACAGGAGGGAAGGAGAGATGGGGCTACGTGAGTGTAGCTTTTCCCTTGTAGGTTGCAATGGTGATTCGCAGACCCACTCTGCCCTGTGCTCAACAACATTCTCATGGATAACCTGAGACTTGCACTTTCAAATGAGACTGGTGGGAAACTTGGGAGGTAAAAGTCACAAAGATGAGATGGCATTGAGCAAGTATTATCTCTAGAGGATAATTAGTCTTTTGAATAATAACTAAGGGTCCCCTCTATCAACCTTGATGCAGCTCCAGTTGTCCAAGGCTGATCCAGATCATAGGAATTACTGGTATCCAGAAATCATAGATGCTTTGTACAGCAGTCTCTTGCATGGTATTTTGTTTGAAGCCAACCAAAAAAGTCTGAAAAGAACCCTGTAACACTACAAAAACCATAAAACTATCTGTTAGAAATCCAAACTAGGCCAGTCTTTACCAGCTTTTTTTTTTTCCTGAGCCCCTAAATTGTTGCTGTTATTCTTTGTGAATATCCAGGATAAGCAAGTCATCTGAAAAACCTACCCAATAAAAGCATTGTACCCACAGTTGCTGTTCCTTCTCTTCTCTAGGTTCAAGTCTGAGTCCATGGACCTGAATATTATCTCAGTGCAGGGAATGGTGTGTTCGCATTGCCATTATGCCTGCAGGGATATTCATTCCCTTTCCCAATCTGGCAGCCTGTGCTTGCGAGCAAGAGTCATTACAACCGAGCATGCTGTTCTATGGTATGCCCTAAGGTGGCGGAAATGACTGTGGTCCAACTCTCAGCTCAAGAGTATTGTGCATCAGGATATTAACTGTAAAACTGGCAATATTGCTTTGGTGCAGAGGCTTCCTCCAGGCACCCACAAGACAGATGGCTTTATCAGTACACAGCCATTCACCTCTGCATTGCAATTGGGAAGAAATACAAACAAATTTCCAACTATCTTTACTAAGCAATTTTACAGCTGTCTATCTGAAATTAAAGCACCCTCCCTTGGTTGTGCTTTGCATTTTTATAGTGACTGGCAATCTTTTTTCACAATGCTACACTCAGCCTTCCACAGAGTCTTTAATGCTCACAAAAATACGTGACACTAAGATAATGAAGATGAGTGCTTCAGACTGTAGGGAACCAAACAAAGGAGGATTCTGCATAATCTGTATAATTGGACACTTCCTATAGACCAGTGTAAAAACCAAATCATCTCTGGCAGAGGAAGGCTTCTGTATAGAAGTTCATAGGAATTAATTGATATGCAGCTGATGGAAAGTCTTTGTAGAGCCTATACAAAGGGCAGCTTCCAGCCTGCAGCCCATCAGTCCTGTTCCTCCTGAACTGAACTGTGCACCGGTCTTTGAAGTGGTATGAGCCAAGGATTGAAGCAGTGCGTTTCTCAGTAACTTGAGTATCTGTCTTTGGCTCAAATGAGTGGGAATCCATGAACATGTCTCTCAAGTTGGAGAGAGTTTTCCATCTGAGTCAAAAGCTGGTCAGAGCTAAATTTTAAAATGAAGCAGCCAGGGCGTTTGCACCCCCTGGCTATTGTAGTACCTGTGCTCCAGTTTCCAAATAAAGTTGACACAAACTTCCCATAAGTGAGACGTAAGACTGAACCATGCTTAACTAGTAGTACCACCTCGCCATCAGGGAAAAGCAGTTGGCTGAGATTTCTGTAAGCTGTGAAATGGGAGGAGTTTAAAATCAGCTCTGAAAGTAACTTCAAGGTGGGGCAATCTGTCACAACAGTTCCTAATTCACAGAGAAGCCATGCACTGAAAGCAGTCTCTCTGCCTCTGAACTGGAGAAGTCAATGTCTGATAATCAGTAAAAATCTTGTTGACAAGGCTATGATGCAGGAAGGAGGTAAAAAGCTCAAAGGAGGTTTTTTTCCCTTTGTATATTGGGGCAGGGGGGCAGTGAATCCTTATGCATTTCCTGCCTCGGAGAAGGAGTATGGGAAGATCGGAGGAAGCCCTCCGTCTAACTCTTAGTGGGCAAAGAAAATTCCAACAGCTTGTATTTCAAACCCTCCATTTGTCTGCAGGTCTGGGAGGACTATGGAAGTGTTGGTAAGAACACAGTAACATGAGAGGTAGAGGAAGACATATAGAGGAGGTAAGGAAGCAGGGAAGAAGAGTAAAAGGACACATCCAACTTGAAGAGTCCTGTTTGCTCGTTCTTCATAAAGAAACTTTCCTACTTTTCTTTATACCCTTTTTGCCCTTTTCTGTATCTTTTCCGAGTCTGCTTCGTCCTTTCAGAGATGGGAGGACCAAAACTGCCCATGTTATTAAAAATGCAGGTTCACCATGCATTTTTTGAAGTGTGCTTTGATTTGTTCTCTAGTCCTTTCCAAATAATTCGGTTGCTTTTTTGACCCCTTACTGGGTACTCAGCTGACCTCTTCATAGAACGGTTATTTCATTCCTGAACGGTCCTTATCAGTTTAAGTAATTATGTGCACCACTTTGCAATACCCTACCCGGAATTTCATCTGCCATTTTATCACAAGTTGTTCATGATCGTAGTGCTCTTCTGCAGCTCTGCACAGTCAGCTTTCAATTTTAGTCCCTGTGATAACTGTAGTAGAATCAGCAGTCTCTGTTCCCCCATTATTCATCACCTTTTTTAGGTCATTTAGGACTTTGCTGAGCAGCACAGATCCTGGCACAAAGTCCCACAGGATTGTGTTGGTGATTTCCTTCCAGTGGGAAAACTCTGCATTCCTACTTTTTCTTTTGTATCTTTTAATTGCTTATTCATTCAAATGAGGATCTTAGCCCATGAGACTTCCTTTTTAAGAGCTTTTTTTTCCCCAATGAATTTTGAAAATGCACTTCAGTATACCTTGTCTGCTTATTTGTCGATTCCTCAAAAAAAATGCCAATAGGCTTGTGAAGTATGTCTTCCCTTTACAGAAGCTTAATGGAGTGCTTCCCAATACATTTTTCCATGTGTCTGCTCATTCTGTTCCTTGCAATGGTTCGTACTGATTTGCTGAACAAGGACATCAGGTTTGCTGGTCTGTAGTTCCTCAGATCACCCCTGGAATCCTTTGTAAAAATTAGCCATTTCACCACCTTCCCGTCCCCTGACACTGAGACAATTTCCCAGTGAGAGGTTACACACCACGGCTCGCAGTTGTGTTATTTCATCCTTCGGTTGGTTTAGAGCTCTTAGGTGAATACCATCTGGTCCTAGTGAGCTGTTAGTGTTGTGCCATGGGAAATACGATCTCTGAAGAGAGAACTCCGTGCTAAGTCCAGTGCATCGTGCTTAAGTGCAAATGTTCACTACTGTTCCCCTCTTGTTTTGTTTTCCACTCCTAGGTAATTTGAATTCTGTTTTAATCATTTCTGCTTGGCCTCACAGTCAGACAGCCACAACACTTAATCAGAATAAAGACTATCTAATGAAAAAATAAATGTTATAGAAACGCTGCTCTTTTGATTAATGTATTTGTCATGCTTTATTTCCTGCATAGATTGTTCTACCCTCTTCTTAAGTTGATGAAAGAATCTTCCAGTGTTCAGCTAGAGAGTTCACAACATAAGACATGTGCCTTTACGCAGGGTTATGCCTAAAAAGAGATTACCAGTCATGCTAAATAGCCACAACTGTTCTGGCACAATGCCATGCCAGAAATAATAGATGTCTCTTTAAGGGATTGGAACATTTAGATAGAAATACAGATAGTAAGGGATGGGAACCATGTGTAATCAGCAATGTGAAGGCAATTACAAGGAAACAAAACAAGGGGACATGTCAGAAAGTGTGTGAAAACAGAAATTCAACTAGCAAGGTTCCCGCTAAAGCTATGTAATTTAATTTAAAGCTTTGAAGCATTTTCTATCATACTTGCAAGGCTCCAGTAGTTTATATCTTCTTATATTGCAGTTTAAAGTCTTACAAGAGAATTTACAGACCTTTTGTGGTTTGGGTGGACTAATTCATTAGGCTGTTGCATTAGAAACACACAGCATACAGCAATATGTATTCAGGCCTTTATATCTGCAAGGGTGGATCAAAGCATTTACAGTTTCTAAATTAGAAAACATTTTTGGATGTTATAGATGTAGATATCCATTACCACTAAATGTAAGTAACTTTCCTAGGAGACCACTAAGGAAGACTTCAGAACCTCTTGATGTTCAGATATATTTGCTTATGCAGGAATGGTAAATGTCAATAAAATTCTACATTTTGATAATAGCTCCAGATTCATTTTAACTGTGATCACATGTAGAACAAGTTCCAGCCCTTCCAAAAAGAAGATTCTACAGGTTTGTTTAGAAGGTGAATCAGGTGCTTTGAAATGTAGACCTTAAAGTTTGGGTTTTAAAAAAAGGAAGAAAAACCCACCAAACTATCTTTGTAGGATTCATGACTCACGATTTATAAAGCCATATGGAACATAGTAACGCACACATTTTGACTATCTGAAAATTTTGTTTGGAAAGAACAGAGAACCAGTGAAATGATTGACTGAAGTTGTGTACTTCTGTTGTAAATCACTGCTTTAGAATTAGAACCAAAATTGTGGTCATGCTTTGAATGTATCTATATTAGCTTCTTAAAATGAATCCAGATTTTCCATTCCAGAGTCCTGGTATCCCAAACGTCCCTACTGTGGCTGTTTTTTCACACTGTGGCTGTGCTCTGAAACAAATGAAAAATGTCCCTAGCTACAGAATAGCACAGTATACTGTATGTTAGGGTCTTTCTCGTACATAAAATATGGCAGGTCTTTGCAAGCCTCACAGTCATTTGCGGCATCGCAGGAGATCTCGTGGCTGCCTATCCTCAGCTGCCATAACCAAATACCTGCATTTCTGGAATTACATGTCAGAAGGCTGCTTCTTAAGCTCTCTCATTTGTGTGATTCACTGTGAAGATTTGGCATGTGTGTAACAGGGTTGCAATGTGGGATGTAGAGGAGTAGGAAGAACCCGGCTCAGTAGTTGCATATGCACCTGCTCATGTGCACAGTTTCACTGATGAGAAAATTTCCCAGCAGCAATACAGAACTGCTGGGAATGATCTGTCCAGCTTTTTACAAAAAAGTGGTTCAAATTCAAAAGGCTCTGGGCTGTGTATATACGTGCATTGGACAGGTTACAACCCTGCGCAGGTCAGTATAGCTATACACTGTGTATCAAGCTGCAGAAGATATCTGGGACACTGCAATGGAGCCTCTCATGATCTGGGACCCTCTGCAGATGGAGTGAGGGATGCCCATGAGGACATGGAGTCTGACAGTCCCGCTCTGTGTCTCATCAGGCACAGAAGCAGCAAAGGACACAACATGAAGAGTTCTCATCACAGATTGTGATATAATTTCTCCTATCAACTCTCACAGTGAAAAACACCCACTGAGGACTGGCTAGCCAGGAACGCATGTTCAGCCTGGCACAGGAGCCAATATCTGGTGGGTGTCTTGATGTAGATACCCATTTTTGTCGACTTTGGGGAGCAGAGCAGAGTGAGAGGACACGCGTTGCTCCTTAAGCTCCCCCGTCTTTGCTCCATCTCTTCTAAATGGAAAGGAAATTGCAGGCTGTTCACAGGAAAGAGCCTAATGCCTTGTTTCTTAGCAAAATAGCAGCCATTGTATGTCGCTGCTTTAGAGCAAAAAGTAATATACTGTCTTGGATTAATAGCAGCTAATTGGCACACACAATCGCAGGATGTGCTCTTGAGTAATGATGTGTCTTGTGAGTCTTACGTATCCAGATATATCCATAGGTGTGCCATAGGCTTCCCTAGTCAGATCAGCAGTGCCTTGGTAGCTGAAAAATGAGATTATGTTAAATGATGATACCCGCCTTCTTCACAAACTGTCAGGATTGCATTGCATGTCCTTCCACTGCGCTACCTTGCTGAAGTGGTTGGTACATGCTCTGAATACTGGGATCATTGCAAGACAGTGCATTACACTTGCGAGAAAAAGGGAGCTCGATTACCAACTGTTTCCAGGGTTAACTGGGACTCTGGACCTCTACTGGAAGCCTGTCCACTGCCTGCCAGATGTGAACCTTCCCAGAATAATGGCTATAGATAAATCTTTCCACCAATATGCACCCAGATAATTCTCAGGCCAATGAGGACGGCCCATAGTGTTCCAGCTTCTCTGGTTGGTTTCTGAAACCGCCTCAGAAGCAGCAAGGCATAAAACTGTTGCTCAAAATAGATGGCTATTATTCTGCTATGCGTTTTAAACACTCAAACCACTTTCCAGGAGTGGGTATTAACAAAAGACACAACAGGGAAGTGCTTGTGATGCAATGTCACTTGCACAGCAGAGGCGGACAGGCTTCTCCCTGCCCATATTTGCTAGATCAGTTTTCTGTTGCAGTCCAACCTACAGATTCTGCAAAGTTGTACAAATCATTAAGGTGGACCCAAACATCAGAGTTGYCAGTGATTGGTGTGAGTGTAGCAGCACCTTTTTGAAAGGTGCTAGCTTCCATTAAGGTCTTACAACCTGACCCCAAGTCTCTCTATTAATGCCCATTGTTTATATTCTTGGTTTGGGATTGTTTTTTTTTTTTTTATTTTAGTGGGGTCTTTTTGCTTTTCAGTTGTAAAATGAATAAATACATCTGTACTAGTACACACCTTAGCTACAGAAAAACTGACAGTTTATTCACCCAACCGATCACTCACGGATCAGTAGCAGTCAGGACTGGCGATGTTCTGTAGGACAATGACTGTCTACTGGGACACTGGAGATGGTCCCCTCAAAGATGCTGTACTTGCACATCAGGTCAGATAGTACCTGTTTATGCAGAGCCTTAAATACAGTCCTTCTCATGTGTTGGCTTTTCTATGTGTAGTGGGCCACTCAATTTTACCAGTATTGCTTTCCCTCTATGAAGACCTCCCCTGAGCAAGGGGAGATGAAGCTAGGCTAGTGACCACATCCAGTAGTTGGGGAATGAGGCAAAAATCAGTGTTCAAGGACATCATCACTGCTCATCAGTATCTAAGAGGAGAGGAAGGGTTTAACAATCCTCCTTTGGTGAAGTTAGTTAAACATTTTTCATAGCTGCTTCTTGTAATACATACTTTTCATTTGCTGTGGTCATCTTAGTAGCTGTTCTTCATACTAGCTTCACTTTGAATTCTCCTGCTCTAGTCAGTGGGGTGCAGTTCACATGACTGGCTGTATTTACACTATTGATGTCTGTATCTGCGCTAGCTGTATTAACTCACTGTACTATCAAGCATCACTTCTTTCCCTGATCTTAACATAAAATTCTAAAATAGGTAAATTACAATGAGACTTTAGAGCAACTAGTTCCGAGGCAGGCATCTGTGCTAGCCACGTCTGGAGTTAGGAGAGAGGGATCCAGCCCTGCTTGACCAGAACTGGGTTCCAGATGAGCTGTGCTAGTGCCTTTGCACTATGCCTGTGCTGCTGCCAGTGACGGTAGCGCCTACCTGCCTTTGCTTGGGAAATACTTTGGAAAACATTCCAGGATTAATTTTTTTCCCTGTAGTTTCTGTAACAGATACAAACTGCAGCAATTTCTAATGTAAAATTTTTTTTTCATGGCAGAAGTAATCCTTTCTCTGTAGCAGAAATTAACTTGATTTTCTGCTATTAAGTCTTTTGCTGTTAAATTTTTGTCTGTTTCTATTATTTTGTCCCTCAATGGCATCAAAGCACTATGGGTAGGCAGGCTGCAAATACAGGAGTAACCACTTGGCAGTGGAGCTGTGGGAAGTGAACGAGTCAATTCTCAGCAGGAAATAAACGAGTAGTTTAAGCTACTTCAATGGTAACTCCGTAAGCCTCAGCAACACAATCTCTTGCTGCTCTCTATCCGTAACCTTAGATGACTTTGAGGACTGAACTATCCGCAATTGTCTGTCTGTGTCTCAGCTCATCTACACAGTATTCCAGTCTTCTTTTATTGACAGTATTTCCTGCTTCTGTTATCAACATATTCCAATACATCTCCCTAATTTTGTGCTCCGCAAAGGTATTTCTGTGTAATGCAACARTATGACTAACATTGTTCCTGTTCCTTGCCTGCTTTATCATCTTAAAATTCATTAACCACCTTCACATCCCTCCTTAACGCTGTGCTTTGCTGCAATGCCTACAAAAATTTGGAAACAATCTGACTGTGAGCGAGCTGAGAACATTGCCTCACATGCCAAGCAATATATCCTCTTTGTTTCCCTGTGCTCCTCCATCTGTTGGCATCCATCTTCCTCCCCACGGATTGTAGGCTCTGTGGGGCAGGACCATCTCTTTCTTTTATGAGCTGACAGTGCCCAGTCCTGTTATCCCTGCAGAGCTGGTGTTTTAGTTACCTTTGTTTTAGGCAAAATTCCTTTTAGCTTAGCTTTAATTTTTAAGTAATGCATAGAATGATTTGTGAGGACGTACTCTCAGATCTAATAACTGCTGAAGTCAAAAAGCCCAGGATTAGTCATACGGTTGTGTGTAGAGGAAGATTTGCTGGTTTGTATTCTTTATACAGTTTGTTTCATTTATTTGCCTACAGTGACAGCACTTTGTCTTTACTCGTATCCCACACAAAAAGCCGCAGTGGAAGCCATGGGTAGGTTCAGAATCCTGCCTGTATTCCTCCACCCTGGCCTCTTTAAGGATGATGAATTTTTGAAAGTACTTCTTTAGTTAAATATCTGAATTATATTCAAAATTATGACTTCAAAATAATACATTTTGCTATTGTTGTCCAGGTATAGAATGAAAATTGTGTATGCTTTATGGGAAATCCTCTTTTAAAATGTGGTCCTGTATCAGTGTGGAAGGCCGAGAGTAAATCAAGCTTAATGACCCTCGAAGCCAGTGGAGAGCCTTGCTTTAAACCAGTTTATTGTTCAGAAATGTGACTGCACATAGGCAATGTCCTGCAGTGTTCTACCTGCAATCTTTATCTGTCAGGAAGGAGCAACGACTGTTGGGAGACATCAGCTCCAAGCACTTGAGCATATAGTGGGTCACAAGTAACTGATGCCTGTAAGCATTCACACTTGCCACCGCGTTGCCTTAGGTGCCTTAGCCTTCGTGCTGCCGAGAGCCTCCTGTCTGCAGGTGTGCGGCCTGCCTTCCCCTGGCAGTGGGGGTGCCCGTCACCCCAGCTGCCTGTGGGGCAGGATTTTCCCCTCCTTGGTCTCATGTTCTTGCTCTCGCGCTGTCGTTCTCATGGCCCTGCCCCAGCAAAGCMGGTAATGCGGCTGTGGCGGGTTGTCATAGGAAGCAACTGCCATCAGCAGGAGAATCACCTGCCTTTCCCCTGCTTCTCCCGCCATTGTCCCCAGGGATCAGTTTTGGGGCCAGTCTTGTTTAATATCTTTATCAATGATCTGGATGAGTGGATCGAATGCACCCTCAGTAAGTTTGCAGATGACACCAAATTGGGCAGGAGTGTCGATCTGCTCGAGGGTAGGAAGGCTCTGCAGAGGGACCTGGACAGGCTGGATCGATGGGCCGAGGCCAACTGCATGAGGTTCAACAAGGCCAAGTGCCGGGTCCTGCACTTTGGCCACAACCACCCCATGCAACGCTACAGGCTGGGGGAAGAGTGGCTGGGAAGCTGCCTG